>JAAGNO010026659.1:6173-21729 GCA_033439905.1 Ceryle rudis | reverse complement strand
AAAAAAAAAAAAAAAAAGAAAATTAAAAAAAAATTTAAATTAAATAGGGGCCTGTGATTTTCCACATAAAACCCCCAAGAATTTTCACTGGCTGTGAGGAAAAACCATCTCTGGTCCCTCTTCTGCTAAAAGGCAACTAGAGCAACTCTCCAGTCTGTCAATGACCCAACACAGGCAAGTCACTGATCACACTTCTGGTAAATTAGATACCAGGCAGGAAGAATGATCACCAGTTCCCAATCTCGGAAGTGTCTCTCTAAGATGCAGACAATTTTTTTTTTCTTGATTTATTTATTTTTTCAGAATATTTCATTTTATTTTCAAATTTGTAGCATGTGTATGGATTTAAGTGTTTGTTTCTTGTATTTTAGAAGTTAGCGTTCTGAGCAGACCAGCAGTGTAGAAGTTACTGGCCTGGGGGAGGAGAGGGAGAGGTTTAATCCAGCTGGAATGTGTCCATTGGGAGTGTAGCTGAAGATTGCGTTTGGTTTGTTTGCTTATCTGCTGAACCCAGTCCTTGGCTCCTCAGGGATTGCAAAAGGGTGGATTCAGAAAATTCTAGGTTGAAGTGTGAGTAAATACTTTAAGGAGCTGGATGTTGTAATCTAAGACAAGGTCAGTTACTGCTTTGGGGACAGTGTATCTAATGTTGAATAAAGCTTTTGAGCTGAGGTCGTTTCTGATTGTTGCTGCTCCGTGCATGCAACAGGTAAATCTGTTAAGCTTCTCACCATAAACCTGGAAAACGGGTTCTCTGCTTGTTGTTCGCCGATCACTGAGGGGACCTAACCCATGTATAAACTGAAGTGCTGTCAACTCGTTTATACTTCAGTTTTCAGAAGGAGGAAAAAGTAATTTCTGCAGCAAGCTGTTGCAGCAGCGCTTGGCTGTGCAGGCTGACAGGCCAGGTCTCTGCTGTCGGGGCTGCCGTTCAGATCTTGGATCAGAATCTCCTGGTGAATGTAGTAGGAGATCGGGTCATTTTGGTGCTATTCATTCGTGTTTTAACATCACAGAAGTGCATAAAAGATCATGTAGAACTTGGGGCAAAAATGAGGCCTACTCCTTCCGCTAATGTGAGATGTGTCTTGGCCTAAGAACTCTGTATTTTTTCTGAACTCTTGGATGCCTTCCCAAAGCAGAATGCATCACTTCTTACCCTCTGGTACTATTCTTGCACCAGCATTGTGTAATAAATAGTTATCAGTGCTGCATCTTGAGACAGTAGGGCATTTGGGATAGCTTTGCAGTGTGTTTTTGATACAATGTATAAAGATAATTTAGTAAGTTAAAAACGTTTGGAATGGTTTTAGTTAATTAATATTCACATATGAAAATATCAAGGCCACCACTCTCATCTCATTGGCCATAAAGCAGCATAAATAAAACACTTTCTGTCCGGTGTGGTCGCAGTAGCTTGTGCAGCATCTTAGCATTTCATAGTAATTAACAAAAAAACCCCAAACGAACAACAAACCAAACCTGGATTGAGACTGTGAAGAAATCAGGGTCTGTGTCTGTAACCACTGTGTAAATTAAAGCTTTCTCTGATTCACATTTAATTATATTTTACCGTGATCTCTCTTCATCAGTTGCAAAAATGGCTCCATTTTCAGCCTGGGCCCCATGGCCCCCTGAGCTGCTCTTCCATCTGCCGACTGCTGCTGCTTTCCTGCCCTTGGAGAGGGGACCCTGGCCTTTCAAAATTATTTTTCTTTTTCCTTTGTTTTTGTTGGCTGTTTGGTTTGGGGTCTTGTTTGTTTGGGGTTTTTTTGTTTGGTTTAATGGAAACATTTTTAATGCAGAGAGGCTGCCAGTTAAGTCCTGATTCTCATCTGCCTCTTGCGGCTGTTGTAGCTCTTCTGTCTTCCTTTGTAGCTCCCCACGTGCCGAGAGTGTCCTAGCTGTTTGTCACCCCACAACCCGAGTTAATCAGTGACTGCAGGACTGCTTTGCGCTGCCTGTTTGATCCAGCAGCGCTCGCCTTAGCACGTAACAGGGGAGATGGACATCTTCAGTCCCCTTATATACAGCTTACTCAGTCTGGGGCAGCTTCTTGTTGGGCTCATCTGAGCAGAGAGGCACCCGTGGTTTTGGACACTATTAGTAGAGAGATTGTTTATTTTACTGAGAAGTCTTGCAATGGGTATAGCTTACAGTATTAGAGGGTAAGTCTGCAGAGGTTCTTGCTACATGGATCTATGTTTAAATCCTATGTAGATTTCTTCACCCTTGTGGATTTTCATTAGTAGTGGGTCAGTAATTATGTCACGGATTTCCTTAAGGTATTGCAGGGGAAAATGCCTTGCACTGGGACAGATAGAGAAATGCAGAATTTATTTGTTTATAAATATGTGTTCTAACAATTTATTCATTTTAGCATTGACTATTTCCTCGGTCAAAAAGTAAAACTCGACGTTTATCTATAATATATTTGGCAAGCAGGTTGGGTTTATGAACTTATAATTTGCATTGATGTTGATGTAAAAGATGTTGAACTGAGATGATGCTGCTGAGAGGGCATTTGCCTCTTTGGAAGTTTCTCTTTTGAGAGCAGGCAGTTTTTCAAGGAGGAAAAAATAACAGGGGTTGATCCTTTCCTTCCCTTTTTCAGTCTTAAGCTTTCTGCCCCATCGATTTGTTGGTTGGTTCATTGGTTTTGGGAATTGGGTGAGTTTTGGGTTGTTTTTTGTTACTGTTTCTGGGGAGTTTCCTTTTGTAGAGCAAGATGTTGCTTGGTTGTGACTCAGTGTCTAGTGCTTAACACCCTGTAGTTTGAAGCTGAGATCTGGAAGAACTTGAAGCACAGCTAGCTGGAGTCAATACCTACATGATGTTTCTGTCCACTTACGCAGGGCATAAAGGGATGATGATGAAGATGGTCCTGATGCTGAAGGAACACTCTTCTGTGCCTCTGCTAATGGAGTGGAATAGGTGGAGTAAAGCTTAGGTTTAGGCTCCTTTTGAATTAGCCTTCTACAAATACTGTAGTCCTAGGCTCCTAATAAATAAAATAAGTATCTTTTATCCTGATAAAAGATATCAAACTATATAGATGTGTCCTGGTTTGGGTGAGAACAGAGCTGGTTCTGTTCAGTGATTTTACTTTTCAGCTCCGTTCTTCCAACTCCCTGCACTGTCTGCAGTCAGCAGCCTGTTTTCCCAGGCAGTGGCTGCTGCTGGCAGTGAGAACAGCCCACGGTCAGAGTCACTACCAAGGGTTGGTGGGCAGAGCAAGGCCACTGCTGGAGCTTGTGCACCGCACTGGGGGGTGTAGAAAGTGGAAGGTGGCACCTGCAGGGAGGAGTGGACAGGGCAGGTGACCCCAAACTGACCAGTGAGGGATTCCAGCCCATAGACCTCACATTCAGTATAAAGCTGAGGGATCAGGAGAGTCGAGCAGTTTCTGCTCAGCTCGGTTTGGGTCCTCTTCTGGTTTCTTGCTTGCATCTTCAATGGCCAGCACCTCAGGAGGACTTTGTCTGTCTGTTCTGCCTTTGATCTTGATCTTTGTGTTCCTGAATCCAGTACCAGAATTCAGCTCCTGAACACAGCTCCTGTGTGCCACTGGGCCCAGGCTGGGACTCCCCCAGTGCCTGCACCACGGCACCAGTGGTGACAGTGATGGAATTGCCATCAGGGGTGTTGGGCTTGATACTGCTTTGTATATATTTGTATATAGTCCACTTTTACTATAGTTTTCATTTTCCTTAAAGCTGGTTTAGTTTCGTTTTCTACTGGTTGAGTCTCTTTCCCTTATTCCCTTTCCCTTCCCCTCTGGGGTGGGAGGGGGGTTAACAGAGAGCGTCTGTTATTGGTCTAAAGGGCTGCCCTGACCCCAAACCATGACAAGATGAAACCTATGAAAACCTGTTTGTATCTATAGCCTAACATCTTATGAGGGCTCATATAAGCCATATGAGGGCTTCTAGTACCTTAGCTCTTACAAGATTCATGAAGGCTCACCATTATCTAGTCAGGCATGTTTGTAACTAAGTGAAAACCAAAAAAACCTACTAAACACAAGTCAATGCGAGCACAGGCTCTGGTCACAGCTCTCCAGCGTGTGCTCCTCTGGATGCGTTCACACCCACGGCTGCCTGTGCCCATTTCCTAAGCAGTGCAGTGGCACAATACTCCACCAAATTCTGCCTTACTCTGATTTTATCACTGCGCTGTTGGAATCTTTAAGTATTGTTTTGTACTCTCCAAAATTAGTGTTCTATTCATTTTATAGCCTTCACTATAAACGTTTACGTTTATTTTGTGCCCTCTGTGTGTGTTACTGTGAATATATTTGTAAGCATATTCACTTTCCTTTTAATCTGGCTACAGCTGGGGGCATTTCCCTCCTTCATCTCCGTTCCATCTTTCCTTTTTGATTTGTGTCACCTAAGTTAGTTTGGGTTTGGGGGTTTTTTTGTGGGTTTTTTGTTTGGTTGGTTTGGTTTTGGGTTTTTTTTTTTTTAAAGTTATCATCTTTTCCCTTCTGAATCATTCCTTTCTGAAGTGATTAACTTAAGGTTTCTGAAGTTGTTCCTTTCCAAGTACTTCATGTGTTATTGATGTTTCTCTGTTGGTGCATGACACACTTAGAAGCATGCGATTCCCCAAACCAGCTCTGGAGTTCTAGGGTAGATTTCCTCGCAGCTGTCAGGTTGGCTGTAAGAGAGTTCCTCAAGCACTGGTTTTTTTCAATTTAAAAATTGTTTTCGGGTTTTTTTTCACTTTGGTAGCTTTGAAATGTCACTATAGCCTAATGTAATAATTTCATTAACGGAGAAGGGATGCTTTGCATCACCTTTCAGAATGACCTCACTCCTGCAGTCACCTATTTCTCATTTTATGCTGCTGCTTCTTAAATCTGGAGTGTCTGGATTTATTTGGCATCTGGCCATTGTAGAGGAAAACTTAGTTATGGACTACTTAAATAAACTGAGCATATACAGGTCCAGAGGGCCTGACAGGAAATATTCTGAGTGTACTGAGGAAGTCAGCTGATGTTATTCCAGGCTGCTTTGAAAGGTCATGAGCGCTGGAAGAGGTTCTTAGTAATTGGAAAGGCAAACGCTGCAACCATCTTCAGAAAAATTGAGGAGGATCTGTGGGAGCACAAGGCAGTCAGCTTCACCTTGGTCCCTGAGATTATGAAGCACCTTCTTATGGATGTCATTTCCAAGCACATGGAGGGCAGGAAGTGATCAAGAGCAGCTATCCGAGATTTACCAAGGGCAAGTTGTTTTTCTGCGAACCAGATAACTGTTCTGTTTGAGATGGCTAACTCTGTCAATACGGAGAGAGCAAAGGATTGTAGTTCTACCATGACCTTAGCAAGGCTTTCATCACAATCTCCTAGTGTCCTTAGAGCCAAATTGGAGAGACATGACCTGGGCAGGTAGACAAAAATCTGACTGGACCATTAAAAGTAGCTAATCGGAGAGGCAGCCACGTGCAGGTGCTATTCCTTGGGGACTGACAGTGTTTAATGCCTTCATCAGCGACAGGGACTTCTGGACAGAATACACCTTTGTCATTTTGGGGGATGATGCCAAATCTGGGGAGTGTTCGTACATCAGAGGGCAGGTCTGCTGTTCAGAGGGACCTCAACATGAAGAAATGGACCGGCAGAAACATCAGGAAGCTCAGAAAAGGGAAATGCAAAGTTGTGCACCTGAGGTGGAGCAGTCCCTGCAGTGGTACAGATGGTGGATGGGTGGCCTGGGCAGTAGCTCTGCAGAAAAGGAGCTGGGAAGTTGAGAGCAAACTCACCATAAGTCAGCAGTGTGTTTTTGCAGTAATGCAAGGCTTCTTGTTGGCTCCTGTAAGAAAGAGCGCAGCCAGCAGCTTGGGAGGTGGTTATTCCTCTTTCTTTTTGACACATCATTAGAAAAAAAAGGGGGGTGAGGGCTGCAGAAAGTAGGATGGTGCCGGACCCTTCTCGGATCACATGCTGCAGGCGTCGGAGGAAATTGCGACTGGATAGAAGAGGAGAAAAAAAAAAAACCATGAGACTGGTCATGCGTGGAACAGGTTGCTTGAAGAGGTTGTGGAATCTTTTGGATATTTTCACGACTGGAAATGGACGAGGCTGTGCAGCCTGCTCTAACCTGGAACTTAGCTGTGCTAGACACAAAAGTTGGCCTAGATGACCTCCAGCGGTGGCATACAATCTAAATATGTTCTGGAGTTGTGAGGTGATGATATGCCGCTCTCCTCTACCCACCTACATGATCATGCTTTCAAACTGATCTTAGCCAGACAGCAGCAACTCTGAGTTTTATTGTTCCTTCATAGATGTTTGTGGGATTTGAGTAGTTAGCTTTCCAGACTAGGCCTACTGCACATAAAATACACATAAAAAAGTGTTCAAGTTAAATGTCTCTCGGTTAAAAATCATGTTAGATAACAAAGACATGATCATAATGCTCTTTCTGAAGCATCTGTGAGCAAGTGGATCGGGGCGTTTATAGATGTGTGAAAACTTCTGCAGTTAGAAGTATTGACTAAAATGAGATCATACAGCCAGCCATCCTTAACTCCTTTTAGACCTGTGCAACTTTGTAAGCAATCGTGGGGCTTCTCACAGAGAAGGGGAACCCTTGGCCACGGAAGTGTGACCATCTTTTAGCATTTTAGCCTTTTCCGGGCAGTTATTGGTGAGAACTACCCCAGAGACTGATGGTTTGACCTTCTTTGTGCGTGTGAGTTGCTGCAGAGGAACGAGCAGCAGCTAAAACATTTCCTTTGATATGAATATTAGCTACCTTGCTTGTTCTTGATGAAGGGAGCCTGCTGATTCCTCGGGAGCTAGTGTTGAGTGTTCACAAAATTAGGAAACCTGTACTAAAACTGTATTTGGTTGTAGATATTAAAAATATTTTGCAGCTACGGTTTTTATTTGATGATAATTTAAACTCCCCTAGAATATCTGTTAGGCAGGCACCACAGAAGCGTTTGTGATTGTGCAAAGGAGAAGAGAAAAAACGGATGGCAATGCTAATTTGTTCCTTCTTCATGATTAAGAGGACATTTCCGTGATGAAGCCAAGTCAATCCTTTATTCTTTCTGAGAACAGTGGAAATTAGATCCAAATTTCTTGAGGCCAAAGTGAGTCAGGCCCTTCCAAATATCTCACTTGGACTGTGAATTAGTTTAGCTGTCAAGAACAGGCAACAACTTCAGGGCTGTCAATTTATGCAGTTAGAACTGACATCAGACTGTAGCCCTCACTGATAGGAGTGTAGAATAAAAAACAAGCAGACTCGATTGGAAAGATCTCTGGAATTATACTGGTGACTCTGAAGAGAATCCAACAGTGCTGAAATGATGTTTTAAGACTATTTGTTCATACATATAGCAACCCAAGTAACTTGAAATATATGTCTAAAATTCTCAAAGATTTTTTTCTTGATTTCTGTTGATCCAGGAATTGCCAGACAAAACTTTCTGGTGAGTAACCGGAGAAAGAGCCAGTGGCATACGTACCATCTCTGTATCTTACCCTCTTTAATTAGGGTTTGGGTTTTTTCGTTTGGTTTGTCATAGGAATTTTTTTTTTTTTTTTCTGGCAAGTCAACTTCTTGTACAGAGGGTCCACTATCACATTCCCCTTTGAAAATCCATGTGTTTAATATATTACATAAACTCCTCCTTCAGAAGTTGTTTCAGTCTTTGTTATGGGTGTTGTCGAGGAGCACCTCTGTAAAGACAGTGACTGAGAGCAGACTGCATTCATGGAAGTACATACACACTGCTGGTAGAAAATCATTAGCAAAGGTGACAGTAACTGCTTATTTTCATTAGGCACACAGAACGAAGAATTGTTTCAGGGATGGTCTCTAATAACAGCTAGAAATGTAGTGTAGACTTTACTGATGATCTCTTACGGCTTGTTTTATGCGGGAGGTCAAACTAAATAAGTAAAGTGAGTTTTTTATGGACTTAACTTTTGTGATTATGACCTAATACCAACCAGTTTGACTTCTTAATGTGAATTGTATGGGACTAGACAAGCCATTTAGTGTTACAGTCATGCTTTGGCTATGTGTATAGTAGAGGGAGGAGAGAAATGTATCGTGGGAAGTGAAAGCAGAAAAACTTGGAGGCGCTTCAGGCTGCCAGGTGAGGGAACTATTGCTTTGTGTGCTACATGAGGATGGAAGTACACGGGTATCCTATTTGTGTGGTCGTCCCTTCTTTGGCATTGGGCAAAACCTCTGTACCACATGAAAATGCTGTGTTCGTGGACCACTGAACAATGGTTATCTCCTCTTTTGTTTACAGAGTGGATCACTTGTACACATTTTTTGTCCAGTGGTCGCCGGAAATATATGGGAAAGATGCCAAAGAGCAAGGTTTTGTTGTGGTGGAAAAGGAGGAGCTTGACATGATAGACAACTTCTTCAGTGAGCCCACTACCAAAAGCTGGGAGGTGAGCGCTTTCTGCCTTTCCACGAAGCATGTGCACGTCAAGTGTGCATCCTCTGTTACGAATCTCGGCACTCGCTCTTCCGATGAGTTGTATGGTGTTTCTTTGCAGTGCCTGCTGCTTCACACAGAAGCCTCCTCAAAAGTTTGCATCTGTCTCACAAACGTACTCGTGTTCCTTCAGTCTTCCTTCCCTCCCTAGAAAGAGTGGGAAAACAACTGGGAGCTCTCTGGTGTGCAGCCAGCAGGAGTTGTGTAAATAGTTGGGTTATGTGATGTTGGACTTCTGCAAAATTATGCAGGTGTATGTTGGCAGCGTTGCTCAATCTGTGTTTATTTACATGCTACAAATCAAACCTCAAAAATGCATACGTACACGTAAACACCAACACAGATTGCCGTGTGCTGGTTGAAACGGGTTGGTATGTGGTGATTTGCCAGGCCCTTGCTTCTCAGGTGCACGCAGCGATCCTGTGTGAGTAGTGTTTCTAAGATGAACTAACTTTTATCCTTGGACTTTGGCTTTTTCCTGTGGAGGCTTTTGCAATCTGTTTTAGCTACTTGGCATGCCTGTGTTTGTTACCTGTCAGTCTGTGGTGCATACAAAGCCTAGTTGCTAAGGGAAATAAGCTCACACGTATTTTTTTAGTATTTCTGAACGCTGAAGCACTTGCTGTGTTAAGGATCTTGGATAAATTAAAAACCAGAGAAATCGTTAAGTGGGAAATACCTTGATAGCAATTTAAAAAGTGACCTGATGGTTTGTCTTAAACATAAACTTGTTTTCAGAATTCTTCTGCCCTCTTGACATCTGTGCTTTGTGAACTGCAAGATAGAAAAAATAAAAAAAGAAATGAAAGAGTTTTCATTCCTTGTTTTGCTCAGAGCTGAGTTCGTTCATATTTTGCACTAGATTTCACTGTTCAGTTGTTATTTGCATTCCATTTCCATAAGACCAAAATGGAGGAGGGCCAGTGATCGGAAGAATAGAGGTGGGAGAGGTCTGGCCACACTGGGAGCTCTTCTCTCCTTGTTTTATTTAAATAAGCACTGGGAAAAGAATTAGCTTGAAACTGCTTCTAAAGGTGTGTCTCCTTTATTTGTAATATATTCAGGCTTTTCAAATTTAAAGTGGGTCTGCCAGGAAGTCTCTATTGAAAGTCCAAATATGGGCATGCTTACTGTTGAAAGTTTCACTCTTCCTTGCAGGGAAACAGAAACTGTGACTGTAGAGAAGCATATAAGCAACTTTATCACTGCCTGCCACGGGCTGTAGCTGTCTGTCATTCTTGCTGGCGAGAGACCTTGCCACTAGAGCGGGAAAGTGTAGTGGGTACTGCAGAATAAACTAGTAGATGATGAAGGGGAAACAAATGCCTTTGAATCTTCAAATTCTTTACTGTGCCAGACCTGACCAGGGGGAACCTTTTGTGGAGGTACGTTGAACTGTGTCCCTGTTGGAACGGCGTGGATCTGATTGATAACAGCACTTCTGTCCTAGTCAAAAACGTGCTCTGTACTCAGATGAATTTTAACAGGGTATTTCCACCCCAGGTAGCTTGCTTTTGCAGTCCCATAAAATCTTTAAAAGATACGGTGGATCCATTTTCTGTAGTGGTTGATTCTTTTCATCTGTTTCTGCTTTTGTGGGGTCTGTAAATATGTAATTTTTTTTGGCAGTTGGTGACTCTGATCTTCATTCAAACGTGTGCTTTGGGTACAGAGGGGCTATCCATGCAGTGAAGAGGGGGGTTTGTCTGTCCTTGGAGTCAATTTGCAGTTTACAACTATATTAATAGGCTTTCTGTGGCTGCCTGTGTGAGTTTGGTTGAGTTTTGCTACAGATACCTCTTGCTGGTTGATTTACTCTGACACTTTCCTGCTCATCCTCCTGAGGGGAGACTGTTCCTGGAAAATAGTCTTTGAAAGAGGAGTTTGGTACTTTGGATGCGAGATGAAAAAAATGTTAATTTTTTTTTAAAAGTAAAAAAAAATTAGTGGCCTGGGAGATGAGGAGGGAATGAAAACCACTCAAGAGGTAGTAAAAGAACAAGGATAAAAGCAGAAAGACCTTTTTCCTTTAACAGTTGTAGGCTTTTTAAAGGTTTATCTTAGTTTTGCAGTGCCAACCTTCCCTGAAATACAGAAAACTTTTCCAGCACGAGTTTCTCTGCAGTCTCACAAGACCCAGGCATAGATCCAATAGAGCCTGGGCTGGAGAAGCGGGATGCAGCTGTACAGCTCTTCCAGTATCACCAGCAGGAAAACCTGTACTGCCTGAGTGTGCAGGGGCACGTAACAGCAATAGTTCTGCGGGCTGGATTTTTTTGCCCTGGGGTCCTGCCCCTTCCCTCTCCCCGCTGTGCAGGTTGGAGTGCCAGTGCCCTGCCCTGGGCTTAGCTCCAGGTGGCTACAGGTGGAAATGGGCTGGATGGGAGTGCGTGCAGAGGACCTGCTGCTCCCGTTCCAGTGGAGATGCTAAGTGTGGTTGATGGTATTAGGCCTTTGTCCTACCCACACTGAACTCTTCATCAGCTGTAGAGCTCCTTTTGTGATTTGTGGTGGTGTTAAAATTGCACCTGGAGTCAGTCCAGTGCATTTCTTGCCTGTGGGGTAGGTGTGTGTAGGACCTGAAGACACTTCTTGGCAGTTGTCTTGACCGTTGACAGCTTCTGCAAGTTCAAGCAGTGATCACGAAGGCAGGGAGGAGTTACACAAAACATTATCCATGTGTAAGGTGAAAGTTGTTTGGAAGCCATATTTGCAAGGAGGTGTGTGACAGTGGCACAGCTCGCTCTGCAGCCACAGCTTGAGGTTCCTGCTCCAAGATAAGACCTCTGTGGTGATACGCTTGTGGAAGGAAGGTGGTTTAAGGTTTCCCGTTTGTTTTATAGTTAGGCTTCTGTGCTTCCCCTTTTCTTTCTCATCAGACCCAGCTCTGAGCTCTTGCCGTTGCCTCCTGTTGGCCATGGTGGCACCAAGCCCAGCTAAAGCCCCGCTGCCAGGCCCAGTGTGCCTCATCTCACCTCCCGCTGCTGTGCAGAGCTGAGGCTGCTGTCACTCGCTGGGAGCCCCAAGCTGCACTGAAGGGTTAGCAGCTTTCCAGCCGTGCCAGATGATGCTCTGCCAGCCAGAAGGCCAAGCACCCTCAGCAGCAGCTTGGCAGGAGCCAGGACACACAGAGCACTGCTGCTGAGCGGCAAGGCAGCAACCTCTGCTCTGCGGTGAGCTCTGGGCCATCTGGGAGCTGCCGGCCTGGGAGCTCCTGCTGCAGGGCCACATTTGGGCTCCTCTCTGCTGCCCGTGCCACGTGGGGTTCAGGATTTGTCACCTGTCTCTCTCAGCACCTTGTAGGCCACCGAGTCTTCTAGACAAGCACTAAAAAGTGTATGGACTCGCATTCTCATTTTGTTTCCAGAGTTATGAGAAGAGGTAGCGTGGCTTACCTGTTGTTGCTGTGGAGAAGATTCTGCTGCTTTTTTTTAAGTATTTAAATTCAAACCTGACGTTAGAAATATGTGCGTGGTTTCATCTTTTACAATGTGCTCTCTTTATGAAGTCTTAAGCAAAGGAATAAGTAGAAGTTTCCAAAGAGCTGTTTGATCATTTTCAACTAAAAGTGGGTTTTATAAAGACCTTGATTCTCAGAATGAGTATCTTTCAAGAACTGAAATGAACAGGTTGTGTCCCTGTACTCAGCACTGGTGAGGCTGCAGTGTTCACTGGTGAGCACTGTGTTCAGTTTTAGGTGCCGCAGGATATAAAAGACCCTGAGGTGCTGGAGCGAGTTCAGAAAAGGGCAACAGAACTGGAAAAGAGTCTGGAGAAAATGTCTTATGAGGAGTGCCTGAGGAGCCTGGGGTTGTTTAGTCTGCAGAAGAGCAGGCTGAGGGGAGACCTTGTTGCTCTCTACAGCTGCCTGAAGGGAGGTTGTAGTGAGGCGGGGGTTGGTCTCTTCTCCCAAGTAACTAGTGATAGGACGAGAGGAAATGGGCTTCACCTGCACCAGGGGAGGTTTAGGTTGGATATTAGGACCAATTTTTTTACTGAGCGAGTGTTTAGGCGCTGGAACAGGCTGCCCAGGGAAGTGGTGGAATCACCATTCCTGGAGGTGTTCAGAAAATGTCTAGAAATGACACTTCAGGACATGGTTTAGCGGTCCTGGTAATATTTAGTAGACAGTTGGACTTGATGATCTTGAAGGTCGTTTCCAACCTTGATGATTCTATGAACTGCATGCTCAAAATCTCTCGGTGCATTTCCTACAAGACAGAATTTCAAAATATCTCTTCAGGTTGATTTACTTTTTTACTTTACTGTATTCATTCTGGTTCAGTTTGTGCACAGAAAACCACGTCTGAGTCAGTAAAAACAAACTATCAAACAAAACCAAACCAAACAAACCTGGAAAAAGCTGTTTTAATAAAAAGGAGAAGTGAAAATTTGAACTTTTTCATATTCTCTTGCATTAGCACCTGAGAAAATAATTGCTATACTCAACTAGCTGCATGAGAGAAAACAAAGAAGCTTCTGTGTCCTCCTTTTTTAGACCCCCACAAGACATCTAGTCCAGATACACGTAGGCGCACTTTAGCCTTCTGACTTGGGACCAGGTATGTCTGAGACCAACCACATAACCTCAGCTGGCTACCTCAATGTTTAGCAATCCCAGAGCTCTACAGCTGTGGGAGGTCATCAGGGCATGAAGAAATTCTGGCTGTGCTGTCTCAGATGACACCTTGCCAGTTAAGATTTTCCCCGTTTGGTTAAGGCTGCCTGTGCCTGACAGAACTATGCCATACACTGGTTTTGCACCACAGTGTAACAGCTGAGGAGCGTGTTGTTTGAAATTAACTTGCTTCAATAGCCTAAGAGCTATGCTTTAGGTTGAACATTTGTTCTCTTGCTTCAGATCATTACTGTAGAAGAAGCAAAACGACGGAAGAGTGTTGGCAGTTACTATGAAGAAGAAGAAGATGATGATGATACTTTGCCCATCTTAAAGCATCACAGCGCTCTCCTGGAGAATATGCACATAGAGCAGGTATGGTCAGAAAACCCTCAAGTTTCCGTAGCTCTGGTGCTGTCTCTGCTGAGTGTGGGACATTCTGCCGTCTGGAAGCAATACTAATGCTTTGTAAGAGTTTGGAAAGTATTTATTATCTTGGAGTGTCTTTGTGCGAGGTCCTGTTTGCTGCAGCACCGGCTCATCCCAGAAAGCTTATTTTGATGTTTTGCAACTCTGGAGTTTGTGACACTGAGGACGGGCAACTCTTTCAGTGTTTGGAGAGGGAGTGCCAGATTTGAAATCTCTCTCACCGGTGATGTGAATGCAGACAGCTGGTTCACAGTACAAGGCCACATGTGCGTGGCAGAAAGTTTAAGCTGCTGGCATCAGCTGCTCCCTTTACAGCCATTTTTTTGGCTTGGAACCCTTACAGAAAGGGAATAGTCTGGGGCACCACCTGGGACCCAACCCGTTGCCTATGTAACCGTTTCATGTTCACTCATATGTTCACTGGCCAGCTTGCCCGGCGCTTGCCTGCACGGGTACAGGGATATCCGTGGCGACTCGCGTACAGTACACTGGAGCACGGCACCAGCCTGAAGACTCTGTACCGTAAATCAGCATCTCTCGATAGTCCAGTTCTTCTTGTCATCAAGGATATGGACAACCAGGTAAGGAGAGCTTGTTCTGAGGGAGTTGGACCGAAAGGGCCTCATTATAAAAAATGATCATTATGAAGTGCCAGTCATACTGTGAGGTGGCATCATACCAATATTGTCTACTGCTTAAGCTAAACTTACAGGCAGGAAAGCACATCAGCAGTGATACAAATCCATCTGCCCCTCTCCTCAGCTTCATAATTGCAGTGAGAGCTCCTTTTAATAGTGCACATGGAAGTATCTTCCTTAGGTATGTTGGTTAAGAAGCCAGCAGAAATGATGCCTCTGTGGAGGTCTAGCACTTCAGTGGCTCCTAGAGTCAGAATCCCCGTTGCCATTGTCGTCATCTGGATTTTAACTGGCAGGTCACAGAAGATTTGCTCATCTGATGTACCTTACTCTGTACCTTACTCGTTGGTTCACCTCACATGAAACACCATCTCGTTTGTTATTTAGAAAGCATCTTGAAATATTTGGGTTTTTTTTTCCCTTGAATTTTGCTCTGTCCTCAAAAGTAGTTTAATCATTTTATTCTGCCAGATATTTGGAGCGTACGCTACGCATCCCTTCAGGTTTAGTGACCATTACTACGGCACTGGTGAAACATTCCTGTACACATTCAGTCCAAATTTCAAGGTAAGTGGGTATTCACTTTCCTAAGTAAGATTTTTGGGTTCCACTTCTGCAGCAGTTAGGAGATTTCTATGAAGACAGCGTATTTGAGCTTGGAAGGCGTGCCAGCCGTGGATGAACACGGTTAGTAACTCATTGCTTCGCTGTTGTGCTTTAAGCAAAAGCGGCTGGAATCATCTGAAGTGCTGAGAGAGCAGCCTGTGAGCATGAGGAGAGGCCTTGAAATGGATGGAAGGGGGGAAGCAGGGAGGAGGTAAAGGGTGGACTGTCAGAGACTCGCTTTGGAAGGCAGTGATACCAAGGACAGGTATGTGAACCCACACACACTTGGGTTCACAGTGACAACAAACCAGAGATGACAGTGATACCGAAATACCCCTTGACGTTCGTGGCATATGTGGTTTTCAATATCGAACACAGTTTTTAACAGAAAGTCTGTTGATTTAGAGTTGTAAGCGGAGTTTTAAAAAGGATTGGGGTGCCGTGTTCATTGTTTTAAATACGTATTGTTCCTTTACTTTCTACCACTATCTTCTCTTCCTCCCCCTTCAAGAAAAAATAAAATATGATCACACCCAAAAATACCTGCACAGAGTCAGTCCCCGGGAGTATTTGGACACGGTCCAAATATATTTGGTTTTTTTCCCCTCCCCAGGTATTCAAATGGAGTGGAGAGAACACCTACTTCATCAATGGAGACACCAGCTCTCTGGAGCTTGGTGGTGGAGGGTGAGTCAATGTTCAGTTTTCAAATGATGTAGCTTACCTTTTTCCATTTTTTTTCCCTTTTTTTTTCTTTTTTCTTTCTTTGTTTTTTATTTTCTCTTCT
>JAAGNO010026657.1:141442-155040 GCA_033439905.1 Ceryle rudis | reverse complement strand
GTTAATGGTTGGACTTCATGATCTTAAAGGTCTTTTCCAACCTAAATGATTCTGTGATTCTATGTCCTCTCCTGGGACGTCTTGAAACAGCAAGCTAAATGCACATGCTCCATCATAGCCCTTGAACAAAGCCATGGCTAGTCTTACGGGGAAGTAGCAAAGGCAAACTGACTTTAAGTAAACAGTAGAAGAAACCCAAACAATAAAAGGGTAAGAACAATTTCTGGAATTTTCTGCTTAGTACTAATGTGATTATTTGTGGGTTTTGTTGTTGGTTGTGGTGGTTTTTTGGTTTGTTTTTTGTTTGTTTTGGTTTTTTTTTTTTTTTTATAGTGTGCTTGAGTTGGCTTTCAGCAGCATTACATTTTCCTGACAGCATGTTCTACCTAACACAGTTGAGTTTATTCCATGAAGGGCCTCAGAAAGGCTGCTTTCTTGCACCTGATGGGAGTTTGCAGTGTCATTTCCCAAATGTATGTCAGTGCTTAGCAAGAGTAAACTGGAGGGGTTGAATATTTTACAGAAGTACAGAATGCTACTGAAACCTGTTCCAGTTTCTTCATTCTGTTCAGGAGAAGGATGGTCTTAAGTTTCTGATGATGGAAAAACCTTTGTTAATTTTTAAGCTCTTTAGATAAGATGGACGTACTTCGTGATTATCTTTGGTTTGCCAGAGGCATATATTTCTTTATCCGTTCAGGAATCATAAGTCATATGAGCTTTTCTTTAGCTTTAATATAATACTATGTCTTTATCTGAAGTGCTGTCTACAGAAGAGTGCAGCAAGAGGGAAAGTAAGCCTCAGAACAAGTATTTTTTGTCTCCCTACATGATGGCACTCAAACCTGTTATGGTTCTGCTGCATGGCAGAAGGGGAGGGCTCAAAGAATAGTGATGGGTCTCTACCACCTTAGAACAGGTCTGCCCTGAAAGCTGAGAGTGTGGGGTGACTCACGGCCATAGGGGTCTCATATCCAAGGGGAAAGACTGCTGTCTCGTGATTTCAAAACTGTCTACTTGTCATTTTCTCCTGTGATCCAGCTCATAGGCTGCTATGTGCAGGGACTGTGGTGGCTGGGAAAGAATAATTTCATCACACTCTTGATGCAACACCTTGAGTGGTCTTCTGTTCACAACTTTGTGTGGAGTCTGTTAGCAAGAGTTTTAATGAGCTAGTTACTGGGCAGCAAGATTTGCCTGTGTAATCCACCAAGAAGGTATTAAGTTTTTATTAAAAATGCTGAAAGGTCCTTTCAAAATAAAGCCAAGTGAATTGCTAGTAAAACTTTGTTATCTGTGGATCTATGTAGCAATTAATTTGGTCCATAACATCATACATTACTTCCCCTTCCTTTTTTAAATGGTCAGATGCATTATGTAAATTAATAAATTATCCACCCTGTACAACTATAAAAGCTATTCAAGTAGAACCCGCAGGAAAATTAAAGCACATCAGTACTGTCTGTTTTAGGCCTTCTATGTAGAAACAGCACATGATAGTTATGTATCAATGGCCCTCCAGTACTAGTTACACAAAGTGATTTTCAGCAAGAGAGCTCTAATGGTTCAAGAGATGCAGTCATCTAAAAATAAACCAGCCTTTTCCAAAGTGCCCACAGCAGCACATCATAATCAAAGTTGATTACATTTGCACCCTGCATCAAATGGATGTATCAAAGTGCACCAAATCACAGAGACCTAATGGTTCACACCTGGCAGATAGCTATTTGACATTTCACACTATTAATATAAGTGTTCCTGAGGCATGAGATTCATAATACCAGGCTCCTCTGTACTGTTTTAAAGAGCTATCTCAGCTAAGGCGCATCACCCTGTCCATTGACTTCTTTTAATATAACAGGTTCTTCTTCCGCCATAGATCATAATAAAGATTTTTGTTCTGTCTGTAGAGTGTTTGCCTCCTTATCAAGACAGCAATGTAACTTTTTATCTTTCCTCTTTACCATCCTGACCAGAATGACCTACTTTCCAGTTGCCCAAGTCTATAGACTAAGTAACAGCTTAAACACTATTCTTTCTGCCTACGTGTATATACAGATCATGGTAAAAACTTTCTGATTGGTTTTTTCTCTCTTCCTCTTTTTGGTAAGGGTGTGTATGTGTGATTGTATTTTACTTTTTCTGCATGCAGGTGGTGAGATCTGGTCTTTTCATTTTGTCTGTATCTGTATTTCCTCCAGTAGATCCACCATCTATCATATGTTTCTTATGCACATCGAAAAAGCAGGTCATAAACCAGCATACCCAGCAACCTCAGTCTTGTTTAAAACCACTTGTTGTGGTCAATCCATGCTTTTCATTATGTATTTTTTTTTTTTTTAATGTAAAATTGCAATTTCAGCCTTCCTACTGATCTTTTCTGCTCAACCACCAGTAGTCCATTTGTGTTCTGAGGGATGATTCTCCTCTCCTTTGTTTACCTTTAGATAGCCAAGTGGTTAAGAGAAATATTAGAAATCTGATAATTTTGTGAGATGCTTAGCAGCTAAAGCTTTGAATAAGCATTTGAAAATTGTTAAAATTAAAAAGAAAATACCTTAATTAATGCTCAATCAACAGTCCTTCAGTTTCCCAAAAATTTAGTTATTTTTAATCTGAAGACATTTACAGTATTAGGAACTCTAGTGGTACAGGTTCTTCCTCCCCTGATCTCCCTCCTGTACCCTGATCTCTGGTATCTTGAGATTTTTTTTTTTCCAGGATGCTTCAGAGTTCATGTACCGATACCTTTTACATCTTTTCTCCTCTCCCGCTGATTATCACATAGTTTTGCTGTTTTATGGGTCTTCATAAGACCTGTTTCAGATGCATAGGACTACTTTTTCATGGCAGGACTATTTCAAGGCTTTTGTGCTGTTTATCTGTTAAAATTTGTCATGAACATAATCCAAAACAGCATGAAAATCTTACATCCTCTTTACTATTGGCTAGCAGATACTGCAACAAAAATAATAGATATGGCTAATTATTACCTGACAGTCTCCCCTTGGTCTTTCCATAGACAAGCCTGCCATTGACATAAAAGAGGATTTTTCCTGAGTAATGGAAGGGCCAGGCCACAGATGACAGAGTTATGTGAGCTCAACTTCAACTAACTCTTAGGTAGTGGCTATGTAATGAGGGGATGATGCATGTATTCCTTGCAAAGGATTAGTCTTTTCATTAGTATTCAGCACAGTAATTTCCTGGCACATATTTGATTGACAAAGCACATTCAAAGGCCTTCTAAGGGTTTTGTAGGAAATAAACAGTGTCCTGAGGCCAAATTCCTTGTCAGTAGTCTTGAATTTTAGTAAGCAAGCAATTTATCATGTTCAGCCCACACAGGTGACAAATCAGTGTTGCAAATAATAGTGTACAAAAGCATCAGGCACTTGCAAAACTGTGGGTTTATTTTTTTCTTAACTCGTTCAAGGAAAGGACTGATCAGCAGCTAGATTTCTGATATGGATTGGTCTTCATTTTTTGAAGTGTCAACGTGCCCAGGAGTTTTACATATTCACATGTCTTAAGTATCACTGAATTCCTACTGCTTTACTCCAAAGTCTGCTCAGAACACCAGATGGGACTTCTACCACAATGTGAATAGCTAGTAAGACAAAAAAAAAACCTCAACACAATCAGATTTAAAGGTAATGAGAAGCTTAAGGAGGTAGTCTGAATCTCCCAGTTACTTTAGGCAGCACTGCTGAGCAGTTATTTTCTTTTTGCTTGCTCTACTTTCTAAAATACTGATGGCATGAGAGCCAATGGGTTTTTACAGCACAACTTTTGTGTTGTTTCCCCTTCCTTACAAGTACAGAAAAGCTAAACTACAGCTAGTAGGAGATAACTATGCATTTCTAATTTGAATTTCCACTCTGAACATTGAGGTTTTGAAATTTAATTTATGCTTAATCTGCAAGGAAAAGAGAAACTGATTGCCCTGAAGAATTTCTGTAAACCTGTAACTTCAGTTGTTGAACTTCCAGTGTTAGACTAGGGACTCCCTGGATGTGCTTTCTCCAAAACAAAAAGTGGAGTACTATTGTCCTCTAGATCTCATAGCTGAAAGGCTAGCATACTGAAAGTAAAGAAAAAGCAGCAATGTAAGTTTTGGGTTTTTGGGTGGTTTTTTTTTAAGAGAAAAGAATACAAGTTCAAATCTAGGAATGGGGTGGAAATTAATTTGAATAAATACTCTGCAGAAAGTAAAGTACCTGTAGAGACCTGTATGATGCACAGACTAGAACTTGCAGAGAATGAAGTCTTGGGCACAGATTTTAGTACAATTTGTACAAAGAATGACTTCTTCCACAGAACCCTGCACCACCTCCTTCCCCTACCCCCCACCTTGAAACTAGCTGCTAACAGAAAATAGGTATACCTTTAACCAAGTACATTATTTCTGCTTCAAACTTTATCCAAGTAATGACCAGGGAGTGATCCATGGCGAAAAGACTCATCCTTGTGTTCTTCTCTTCTATAAAATCTGTTAGATTCTCTAGTAAAAAAATAAAATCAAGTCAAATCCTCAATATAACCTAGCAGTATATCATATATAGAATCATAGAATGGTTTGGGTCAGAAAAGACCTTAATGATCATCTAGTTCCAACGCCCTTGACATGGGCAGGGACACCTCCCACTAGACCAGGTTGCATGACCTGACATCAATAAGATATGACAAAAGCTTTCAAACACCGCTTGGGACACTGGTAAAAGTACTGTGCATAACAAGTAGCTTGGCTTTTAGAATTATTTAAAATCTTCAGGATGTTCAAGACTAACATGATGCACATAGACATAGATACACGATGTGTTTGCTTTTTCATTTGTGTTAGTATTTGAAGGTAAAGGAGGTTACACTTGAAATTAAACTATACATACCAGCACAGAAAAGACTTGCTAAAAACTGAATTGGTATGGGGTAGGATTTCTAGGATTCACAATTAACAAAAGAAAAAGAATTAATTCTAAATTATAAAATGTTCTTTCTTAACAGTGGATTTTCTTTAAGGGGGGAAAAAAAAAAAAAAGGCGATTCTTAGTAGCTGCCATTGAAAGTGGGGAGAAAAAAAAAATTCAAAGGTCATTTAAGGGAACACATGAATTAAAGTTTAGTTTGTTTTGCTTTCCTTGAGGAAAAAGCTTCTGTTATTGGTATTGATGGAAAGAGTGATTACTTGGAAAGTAAACTGTTTAATTTGTTTGGTTTTTTGTTTGTTTGTTTGTTTGTTCTAAAGGAAACAATGTTAGTCTCATTAATCTAAAAGGAACAAGGCAATAAACTCCTAAATAAGCAGTAAACTGCTGGAAAGTCACTCTTAATTCTTCTCAGTTTCTAAGTATTATTTGTAACTCTAGAAGAATAATGTGCCTTACTGTTTGTCTTTTACTTTAGGTATCCATAGTTCAGTCTCTCAAAACTATAATGTTCCTGTCTCCTTAAGCAGTCCTTGGTTATAACAATTATTAGTAGTCTTTTAATTCTCAATGTACAGGTAGCTGAGATGACAGAAAAGAGATTTTCAAGAATTTCTGACTGATTTGTGTGATTTTGTAAGAACAGATGGGATCTGTAGTTGGTTTAGGCTAATTGAGGTTTTCAAGATGTCATTTTTATCTGTAACATATGTAGATTTTTTCTGTGACCAGCACTGTTCCTTGAGCAATTACGTTCTCTAGAATCCAGGGTCTCTCACATTTATTCTCCTTTAAGTTAGACAGTGATGATCTTGGAGTATATTGCTCATTTTAAGATGTCTTTAAAGAATGACAGTAACACGTTGATGCTAATGACCTGAAAACATCATAAATGTGTGTTTAGAAAAGTGTTTAGTGATACAGATATATTACAAAACTGTAGTATGTTGAATTCAAATGGAAATACCTGATCCCAGAAGTCCTTTTGTGTCAGGCTCATGAGGGGACTGTATTGATGAGGCGACACTTGGCCACAAGGAAAAGAATGTTTAAAAATTATTTAATTTAAGAGTAGTTTTCTTTTTAAGAGTAGTTGTGATAATTTGTTTTATTATTTGGAGATGTTCCACTATAGAAGTTCACAAAACCACTGGATTTTGACAGTGGGAACCTTTCATAAGGCACACATACTGGTCCATTAATGATATGTACCAAAGAGCAGGATGAACTCTTCTGTAAATTTACATAGCTTCAAAGGAGATGTAAGCTTGAGCAGAGGGCTTCTTTGTGCAGCTGTGATGGATCTGTTCGTTCAGAAACCTTTCCCCTAAAAGGAAGCAAAAGATCAGATATTTTTCATGGATAACATTTCCTGTTTTCTTGATATGAAAACTTGTTTACTTTGAGCCTTGATTATTCAAGGCAATATGAGACTGAAAAACATTAGATGAAGTAATGCATTTGGCTACAAGATCATTACTGCATGTAACATTTATTTTTTGTAAAGGAAAATTAAGACAAAGGCAACAGTTGTTGTGTCCTTAGCATAGAATAGGTGACCAGATAAAGTCTCAGAATAATACACCTCTATTATCTTTAGCAGTTATTTTTTATTTTTTAAAAAAAGAAATATCTGCAAATAAGAAACAATGAATAAAAGCAGAAAAGGATATATTTATTTGAAACAGATTTTCAAGATTTTTCTTAATTAAAAGTACCTGGAAATACTAAACTACAGGAAATCCTATTTTTGCTAGGTTTTTGTTTAATTTTCTCTCCGTGAAAATGTTTAGAAACTAGAGGACTCTGTGTCTCTAAGATTAATATATGGGGTTTGTATATGGCTTATTTCCATGCATAGTGTATTTTTTTTTCCTCAAGTCACTTAGATAGTTATTCTTCTCATACTGTTTTTCCAAGTGATATTCGTGTTCTTGGCAATCCAAGATAACCAGCTTCTACATAAAGCACAATGACGATGTTTATTATTTTTTCTGTTTGATGCTAAAACTATTCTGATGAGAACATGCTCAATTACTTCTCCCTTATGCTTTTTTGACATAATATGTATATTTTCCTCTTTTGATTAATTATATGCTTTCTGGTGAAGATATCAGGAAATCATTTAGACACAATTGCAAAGAGTGTTGTACACTTTTAATTAAAAGTCAGGATCCCTCTTAAAATTAAAGTGGTATAAATGAATACTGGATCGTTTGCCTGGATAAGACAAATATGGGAACATCTAAGGGAACTGTATTTATTGTTGATGTTAAGTACTCAAGTTTGTGATTTTGTTGGTTTGTTGTATTGTTGTTTGGGGTTTTTTTTAATACGAACAAGCTCAAATACATTCCTTCTGTCCTAATAGTTGAACTTGCAACTTAAGAAATAAAGTATGTAATGGTTGAATTAAAAATAAACTTTTGATACAGCCTAAATACTGACTGTTAAAACTTTTTATATTAATACTACTAAAAAATATTCTGTGGTAGATTGTAGTCAAGGCTTCAAAGTTTAATTGCTTCATGGCTGATTTGTTTCCAGAGGTGTTAGATTTGTGCTTTAAGTTTTACATTAATGTTGTTTCTTGATTGCACTATTGATATGCTTTACCTGTGCATTGTTCTTTGAAGCATTAAAAAGTGAGCATGAGCAAACAGAGATAAACCCTAGACTACCTTTTGCCTTTTCTCCCCTTCCTGCTCTTTTCCTACCCAGATTTCTGCTCAAAGGTGCTCTAGTCTAATCAGGTTTAAAAGACTGCTAAGTTTTTATCTGTTATTTTTACTTTCTACTTTTAAGTGTCTAGTGATTCTTTTATCTAAAAAGAGATGAAACTAAAAATATAATAGTATGAAAACCCAGCCTGTTAGACATACGATGTTATAAGATGAGAGTAACTTGAAATTGTCAGCTAGCTTCCCTTGACCTGTGAGCTTAAGGTAGGACTTGGCCAGTTCATATTACTTACCTTATGCATCCATTTTTGGTATAAACTGAAGCAAATAGCATTTAGGTCTCTTTGTGGTATTAAAGCAGTATAAGCCATCTAGGAGTTTGACTGTCCGTCAGTTGTCTGGAGTAGCAGCAGCTTCAACTCAAGGACATCCAGGAAAAGCATCATGGCTGTGGAGATTCCCTCTCCCTTTGAGAGAAGGCAAAGGGGGATGCTAAATTCATTTTCTTAATCTTTGTTGCCTCTTTGAGTGATGGAGCCCTTTACATTTTGAGAATGAAACGTGTATTTGTGCATTTGGAAGCTTCTGCCCTGTTTCTCCTTTCATTTTTTCCCCCTCCCTGTTCCATTCCTGAAAACAAGAGCTTGGTCTTTGAATTAATAGTCAAATATAAAATATTTTTTCAATAGAGAAACTCATTCTTCTGTTTTGTGGTTGGTTTTTGGTTTTGGTTTTTTTTTTTTTTGGTATTGTTACAGCCTGTTTGCAGACTTGAGTTCATTCTTTGTGTTGCCTACAGTTGTGGGTTTTCAAGGACTTTATTTCTCTAAAATAAAAATTTATATGAAAAGACCAAGAGACAAACAGTTTTAGGGTCTAGAATCTAGGTCTATGAGGGCTGTGCCTCAGTCCAGCTCTTTTCTTCCCTATGCTAAACTTTGGCATCTTCAAATGAGCTTTTATGCTGCCACTGCAAGTAATTTGAATGGAGAATAACTAAACAGCATCAGATTTTGATCACACTTGCATCATCCAATCCCTAAACCAAAAGACTGTATTTCAAGTCAGAATTACTTTCCTTATCAGGTAATTTGGCTTTGGCAGTGTGGACATGTTAGGATGCCATAACTAGCATTAATCTTAATTTCTGCTCACGTTGGCTAATGGCTACCAGGAACAATAGTGAGTTGTGGATTTTTTTTAATGGAAATGCAGTTAACAGTCAAGGGCAAGTGTTTTCTCTCAACAGTTAAAGAAAATAGTGGGTGGCAGCACACATTTCATGTTTTCTCTTTCTGAAGGAAGGTGGAATTTTATTTTCTGTCAACTGTTTGGTACAGAGGTGCTCTTCGATGAGTCTTCAAACAGAATATATAAAAGATTGTTACATAGAAGAAGTAACCATCTGGATATGGAAATGTAGCTCAATGTATGAAATAACTGCAAATGTTGTAAGGCTTGCTGATTACAGCCTGCCATATGATAGCACCTCAACTTAATGTAGAGACAGTTTTACAGATTTAGTAGTTGCAGTTATCATTGGGCACAGAAAGGCTGGGTTCTGAAAACGGCTCCTGCAGTCAACAGCCCACAAATGCACTCATTGTTGAGGTCTTAGCCAGTATATAGAGTAAATATTGTTGTATGAAGGACTGTATGACAGCCAAGAAACTGGAATTGCATAACGTATTTATCTATAGGTTTATATTCAAGTAAAAATGGTAAAACTGTTTTAACCAAGAGGGTTTACTTATTACTGTTTTCCAAGCTGTATTACAAGAGATTTTGCTTATTTAAAAAAACCCACAAATATTTGAAAATGCACAGTTTCATATATTGAGGAAGAGATTTTTTTGTGTGCAGATAAAAGGAAAAGAAAAATCTAAGGCAATGCTGAAGTTAGATAAAAATGAAATAAAAGATTCTGCAGTCAGAGTAAAAAGGTACATACCATGGTATTGTTTTTATTTTG
Organism: Ceryle rudis; assembly: GCA_033439905.1. Classification (NCBI taxonomy): domain Eukaryota; kingdom Metazoa; phylum Chordata; class Aves; order Coraciiformes; family Cerylidae; genus Ceryle; species Ceryle rudis. The sequence goes on along the minus strand of JAAGNO010026657.1, from coordinate 145,462 downwards.
TTCTATAACATTCCTCTTACTAAACTGCAGTAGGTGTTCATATTCATGCAGTGGTTTCCCTAATCACTGGCCTATTTTAAATACATTTCTTTCTGCCTATGTTGCTAGGGCTCGTGTTTGTCTTCTGTTTGGTTTTTGCTGTTGTTGTGAGGGTTTGTTTTTTTTTTTGTTTGTTTGTTTGTTTTTTTTTGTCTGCTAGGCATGTTTTGCCATCTCATGGCACTGGAACTCTTTCTGATCACCTTATGCATAAAGATGAACAAAAGCATTCTCAATAGTGAGACTTGTGTTACTCTACCATCTGCTTTCCTCCTTTGAAGCAAGTTGCTTAACTGTTCATATGGTTCACTCTTTCTAATGTTTGCCTTATACATGCTTCTTGTTTGATCACTGTCTCTACAGCTTATGCTTTAGCATGGCTCTTTTAAAGATAAATGGGAATTAAATGAGTAAGAGTTTTTTTTCATTGTCCTTTGGAGTTGACTAATGTAATTGACTTACTTTCCCTGGCTGAAAATGAGGCTAATATGGAAGATGAGTAAGGTTTGTCCTATCCTTTATTTTATTTGTGTATATTTCAAAGCCATAAGGTCAAAGAAAATACTTGATTATATTTTCAGGTTACTTAGAACAGTAAGAGCAAGTCAGTGTTACAAGAAAAGTTGTGACCTGTTAGAGTTACTATCACAGCATTAATAATTGACAACTAGTTCTATGCATGAGTGATGTACTGCTAAATGTAGCAAAGGATGCTTAGTGACAATCACTTCTGAGGATTATTACTTTTATTATAATTCTTTGAAGTAACAGTTAAAATCTCAATTATTCTAAGTAAACTAATTTGTGTTGTGTTTTGTTGTTTCTTTTGTTTTGTTTTTTTAGAATCCCTGCTAGAGGTTAGATGTTTATTCAGCATGGCATGATACTCTCTGTTAGTGAGGATACACTCCTCCTCTAGAAAAAAATATCATCTACAGAAATATTGTTTCTCTCTCTTTTGGTGTAACCAAACACATGTACATGCAAATAGATGCTGAAGAAAATAACCAGTGTCTGTAAGCCCCTAATTAAAAAAAACAAGTATATCTTCATCACATTTCCACTCATTCCCTGCTTAGGTTGTGCAACTGCAAGTTCTTGGTCTTAAAGCATTTTACAGATATTCCACATACCTAGGCCATACATACCACTTACCTGTGGTACAGATTCACACTGGAAAATACCTAAAGTAATTATTTTGCCTCAGATTGTCTAGTATTTGCTGAAAAAATGAGCAGCTTGGTGCTGTGTAGTGCCCCAGGTCCTCTGTTATCTGGAAGGTTTTTTTTATGAGAAGGGGAGAAATAAAAAAAAAAAGGAGGGTCTCATTTTCAGACTATCCTCCCAGCTATATGAAGGCAGGCAGCCCGATGTGCTGGCCACTGTAGAAGCTCCTCTCACAGGACCTGAACGTGGAGTGATATGGCAGTGTGAGGAACTAAGTCCTCTCCCATCTGCTCTGCACTGAGACATTTAGAAATAAATTTAGTTTGTGTAATCAGAACATAGGAGGCATCTTCAAAATTTCTATAGAAAAAAAAGTGAAAGTTCTTACTTAACCCCATCAATTTTTCACTCAAAATGACTTGGCAATGCGTTTGATCCAAAAGTCACAAAGTCTTTTGGTGCCATGTTTATTCTTTTAAGTAACAGAAATAATTTTTGGAGTTTGTGTTCTTGTTAAGAAATAAATAACTAAGTAGGCTACCCAATAGAGTTGCTACGCAGGTATTTGTGCCCTAGGAAGCTGAATGTTGTTCTCCTGGATGCCTTTTTGTGTTGCAGAAGCAGTGTCACTTAAATGGGGGGAAGCCAACCCCAAGGGAAACAGAACAAGGCAAATCTAGCCACCCAATTGGCATGTTTGAGACTTGTCTGGTCTACAGCTATGCACTCTAAATACACATGTTCATTCAAATGAATGTGGCACCAGGGAACACTATTTCACGTTCCCTAATTTCTGTACATAATGTTTTATTTGCTCAAAATATGGATAGAACAAGACTAAAAGCTCAATCTGCTCTTCAGACAGTTATATTGATGGAATTGCAGTCATTTATTTGAAGCATTCCTTAATTATACATATGCTGTTGTGAAACTCTTCTGAGAAGTTCATAAAGGTTAGTATATTCTGTGTAAGAGTTTCTGCAGTAATATTGCAGAAGTTTAGGAAAAGAGGTGTGCTGAGATAACACAAGGAGAAAGAAACTAATTCTATAAAACTTATCAAGAGTAGTATACAGTGGTTGCTTCCTGGATTTTCAATGTTTTAGAAACTGGTTTTAATTGTGATTATATCCGTAGCAGGAAGTGAGTAGATTACAGTATGACATACCTTGCTACTAATTATATGGTGTAAATTATTTAACTGCCTTCATAATCTTACACTGTAAATTGTTTCCATTCCTGCACTTCAGATGCAAAGAGTACAGTAAGTACAGCACATCCTGGGCTGCATCAAGAGAAGTGTGGCCACTAGGTCAAGGGAGGTGATTCTCCCCCTCTACTCCACTCTCGTGAGACCTCACCTGGAGTACTGCGTCCAGTTCTGGAGTCCCTGTTACAAGAAGGACATGGATGTGCTGGAATATGCCCAAAGAAGGGCCACAAGGATGATCAGAGGGCTGGAGCACCTCTCCTGTGAGGACAGCCTGAGAGAGTTGGGCTTGTTTAGTCTGGAAAAGAGAAGGTTCTGAGAAGACTTTATTGTGGCTTTCCAGTATCTTAAAGGGTCCTACGAGAAAGCTGGGGAGGGACTTTTTAGGCTGTCAGGTAGTGGTAGGACTAGAGGGAATGGATCAAAACTAGAGGTGGGTAGATTCAGATTAGACATTAGGAAGAAGTTCTTCTCCATGAGGGTGGTGAGACACTGGAACAGGTTGCCCAGAGAGGTGGTGGAAGCCTCATCCCTGGAAGTGAAGTTTTTAAGACCAGGCTGGATGGGGCTCTGAGCAACCTGCTCTAGTGGGAGGTGTCCCTGCCATTGGCAGGGGGGGTGGAACTAGGTGGTCTTTAAGGTCCCTTCCAACCCTGACAATTCTGTGATTCTAAGAGCTGTTGTAAATCTTCTTGTGCTCACCTAAGACAAGTGCCTGCCACACAAGCAGGGGGTGGGGAGGGAACTGCAGGGAGCTGGCAGGGGGTGGTTGGCACTGGTGACTATGGGTGCAGATGTGGCACTGCTTTTTAATGGGTACCCAAGACACTCCTGCCCTGTGTGCTGTGCCAGTCTCAGGAGCACAGCTATTAATAATTTAGCTATTATTACTAATAGCTCCCAGGGCTATTCCTTGCTGGCACAGTGTGTGCTTCCTTCCTATAGCTGAACTGCTAATGTAGAGGCAAGCAATTCCTATTCCAGCTTTCCTCATAACTAACCATTCAGTTTTGGATCCTGTTCGGACCAATAGCAATAATATGAGCATAAATTCAAAGTGAAAGCAGCTTTATATAAAATAACTGTGTTTATTCCTAGCACTCAGAAAGATCAGTCTCCATTGCAAAAGAAGCTTTGTATTGTGCACAGGCAGTGTGAGTTCCTCCTTGCCCCTATGTATATATATATATTATTGTTTAATTAGTACTGGTGTCAAGTAGCTCAGGAAGAAGTCAAGTGAACAAAGCCCCTTTAGTCTTTACATAATTAATGACTTTACCCATGGGTGACACAATGTATTAAACTGTTCAACAGAAGTGTATCACTTTATGCATTATATTTATACATGATGTACTTGTGAAAATTTTAGAAGCTCTGGCCTACAAATTTATCAGCATGTTTCTAATACTAGCATTTCAAATCTGTATTAAAAATATTAATAGGCAAGACAGAAAGGGCAGTGGGGTGGCTCTCTGTATTAGGGAGAGTTTTGATTGTATGGAGGTCAACAAGTGTGATGGACCAGTTGAATGTTTATGGGTAAAGTTGAGGAAGGCCAACTGTTGAGAGTTTGTTATAGCCCACCCAACCAGGATGAAGAGGTT
>JAAGNO010026657.1:109635-141342 GCA_033439905.1 Ceryle rudis | reverse complement strand
GTGACACCCATCTACAAGAAGGGCAGGAAGGAGGATCTGGGGAACTACAGGCCTGTCAGCCTGACCTCGGTTCTGGGAAGACTATGGAACACTTCATCTTGGGGGTGATCACGTGGCAAGTGCAGGACAACAGGGGGATCAGGCCCAGCTAACATGGGTTCGTGAAGGGCAAATCCTGTTTAACCAACCTGATTTCCTTCTATGATCAGGTGACCGCCTAGTGGGTGAGGGAAGAGCGGTGGATGTTGTCTACCTGGGCTACAACCCCTGAAAGGAGGTTGTCGTGACGTGGGTGCAGCCTCTTGTCTCAAGTAAATAATGACAGGACTAGAGGAAGTGGCCTGAAGTTGCACCAGGGGAGGTTTAGATTAGATGTTAGGAAGAATTTCATTACTGAAAGAGTAGTCAGATGCTGGAATGGGCTGATCCCATGGAAGGTATTCAAAAACATGTTGATGAGGCACAGGATGTGCTCTGGTGAGATGGTGATATGTGGATAGTTGGATGCAATGACCTTAGAGGTCTTTTCCAACCATGACAATTCTGTGATTTTTGCAATCCCTTTTTTCTATATAAAACATATCAAGTTTAAAAAGGTCTTTGCTAATTGTGTATTTCAAAGTGCCACCTTACGGCTTCTGTGAACAGCCCTCAAGGAGGCACAGTTATGCCACACAAGATTAAAATGTTTGGGAAACACAAATGGTCATATTTCACATTATGAAATTCCTTAGTGAACAACAGGAAAAGTTTTTAGCATTAATTCATAAAAATATTATATAGAATCATAGAAACATTAGGGTTGGAAAGGACCTCTAGGATCATTGAGTCCAACCTTCATCCTAACATCTATCTATCCATTAGACCATAGCCTCAAGTGCTACATCTACTCATTTTTTAAACACTTCCAGGGATGATGACACCTCTGTCTCCCTGGGCAGCCTTTTCCAGTGCCTAACCACTCTCTCAGTGAAGAATTTCTTCCTAATATCCAATCTGAACCTCCCCTGACTCAACTTGAGGCCATTTCCCCTCGTTTTATCATTAGTAACCTGGGAGAAGAGACCAACACCAGCCTCGCTACAACCTCCTTTCAGGTAGTTGTAGAGAGCAATAACGTCTCCTCTCAGTCTCCTCTTCTCTAGGTTAAACAACCCCAGTTCCCTCAGCCTCTCCTCATAAGGCGTGCTTTCCAGACCCCTCACCAGCTTCGCTGCCTTTCTCTGGACCCGCTCCAGCACCTCAATGTCCTTCTTGTACTGCGGTGCCCAAAACTGGACACAGTACTCAAGGTGCGGTCTCATGAGTGCCGAGTACAGGGGCACGATCACCTCCTGCTCCTGCTGGCCACACTGTTTCTGATACAGGCCAGGATGCTACTGGCCTTCTTGGCCACCCGGGCACACTGCTGGCTCATGGTCATCTGTTTCTCTGGTTGCCAACTGGACTTGACTCCTTTTACCACCACTCTCTTAGGCCTTTCCTAAACCCATGCTTTCTGGGCCTGATCCCCTTGATTGTTCTGCACTTGCCATGTGAGCTCACTCAAGATGAAATACTCTAAATCATGTCTGTGGAATACATAGAAGAAAGAGGACTCTTGGCTACTATGCAAATGAATATAGTGGTATATGGGAAGGTGATGAAATATATCCATGAATTCTTTGCACAGCGGTCAGCAAATCTTCTTGTGTCTTTATCTGGATTACCTTGGGATTTGCTTTAGCTTGACACAAACAGCTGAAATCCCTAAATGAAGAAATAACCACAAACTTCTTAGTTTTGCTTTTGTGCAAGTTAGAGATGAAAAGCAAACAAATTCCCCAACACCATAACTAGCCCTCACCTCTCAGGATACTTGTCCTGGTTTGAGTGAGAACAGAACTAATTCAGTTCAGTGATTTTTACTTTTCAGCTCAGTTTTTCAAACTGCACTGTCTGAAGTCAGCAGCAGCCTGTTGTCACAGACAGTGTCTGCTGCTGGCAGTGGTAACACCCCGTGTTTAGAGTTACTACCAAGGATTGGTGTGCAGACCAAGGCCACTGCTGGATCGATCTTGTGCACCACATTGGGGGGTGCAGGAAAGTGAAAGGCTGCACCTGCAGGAAGGAGCAGACAGGACATCTGACCCTAAATTGACCAGCAAGGGATTCCATCCCATATACATCATATTTGGTATAAAGCTGAGGGATCTGGAGGGCCTGTGGCTCTTCTCCCCTCTTGGCCCGCTTTGTTTGGCTTGGCTCGGGTCCTCTTTCGGTTCCTTCCTTGGAGCATCCAAGGAGGACTCTATCCCTCTGTCCGTACTGCTTTCTATCTCAGTCAGTGTGTTCCTGAATCTGGTACCAGAATCCAGCTTCTGAACACAGCTCCCATCTGCTGTGGGGCCCAGTCTGGGACCTCCCAGTGCCTTCTCCACAACATCAGTGGTGACAGTGATGTAATTACCATCGGGGGATTTGGTTTGATAGTGGTTATGTATATATTTGTATATATTCCATTGTTTTTATTATAATTCTCATTAAAGCTGTTCTCATTTCCTTTTGTAGTCGCTCAGTCTCTCTCCCTTATTCCCTTTCTCTTCCCCTTTGGGGAGGGAGGGGGGTTAACAGAGACCATCTACCATAGGTCTAAGGGTCTGCCCTGACCCTAAACCATGACAATGCTGTAAATCTCAATGCTAGGGCTGCTCATAATTACTGAAGGGAGGAAACCACAATTCCAGGCCTTGAGATTCTGTCGCTCTTCTGGCTGGTGAAGCAAATATGGAGATAGAAAAATCACTCTTTTGTAAACCTCTGAACATTTTCTGCATCCTGTTTCTTTACCCTCTTTACTGGTACTATGTAGAATTTATTTATTTATTTAATATTTCTAATATAAAAATAATCATATTCTCTACTACACAGAGCAAAAAGCCTCACCCTGGCCTGGTGACATGGTGCAGAACATAGGCAAGAAATGTGTTGAACACATTTCGTCTATTAAGTTGCATAAATTGTCTTTTTGTTATTTACAGAGCAATATGCACAAAGCTGATATGTATTAAAGAGCAAGGCACTCTGTTCTGCTAAGAAAGCTATTCCACAGAGTAAATTAGTAATAAACAGTAATCATTTATTATTAGTTTTGAAGAAATAATTTTTAATAAAAACCCATTCCTTGAATAAAACAACCATAGATATTTTTTTTAATCAGGACACAGTTTAAATAGATAATAATTTAACATAGCTTATGAATAGTAGTGCTTGCAGTCTTGAGTTATATTTTTAACCAGCAAAGTAATAGAATTTTTCCCTAATTCCCAGAAAATAGGAAAAGATACTCTTAAATGTTGTCAGAATGCTTTTAGAATGTGCAATTCATCATGTGCATGAAAATGAAAATTGGTTTTGTGAAATAGTGTAGACCAAAATAAAGGGCATACATTAACTTGTCTTCTGAAATATTGTCTATATTATTATACTATGCAACTTTAGTACTTGACCTTACATGTCACTGATATAATACACGTTTTATGATACAGTTACACTGAATGCTCCTTGTGACTACTGCACTACATCCCAAGGTTAGGATAAAGATAAGATGCATTAAAACAATATCTCTGTCACTATTAATAAGGAAAATCAATCATTCTGCTTCTTCCTGTTCCCTGGCTTGCAATTTCAAGATCAGCAGCCTCCAATAATTATTTCAACAACTCTATTGGTATGGTTGCTGCACAGAAACTTCTAGGCTGTTTCCCATGAAAGGCTCTGACAATGTTAGTGATGAAATGCTAATGCTCTTACATGTTTAATTGAACATATTGCTGTGCTGAATACATGAGAGGATTGTGGTTTGGGATTTGTTTTTGTTTCATGGTATATATTTAAATACGCTCTGTTTCTATTTACATTGCTGGAGTCAGCTGCTCTGATTTCCATTTATGATACAGTTCCTTTGAAGTGACTGCTGCCAGGTATATGTCATCTGAGATATACAGTAAATATTGGGTTTTTTTAATTTCAGCAGCGAAGGGCAAGGCAGTAGAAATAACCATCAAAAATATTAATTTTTATAATAAAAAAATTGAAAACAATATAGTATAAAATTCAGGAAGTAGATACTGTGAACTAAAGCTTGCTACTCAGACAGCATACCAATAGCTGTTGATAAAGAAACACAGTATTTCAAAGGAGGAAAAATTTGTTATTGTTTAGTTGGAACAGGGGGAAAAAAAAAATGCTGGAAAACATATTTTGTTAATTTTGCTCACATTAGGCCCAGCAAGATACTTGAAAAATAAAATTTAAAAAGTTTATTCATGACTTACTCCCTATGTGTAGGAGAACAGTGTCATGCAATGGTACATTGTGTTTCCATGTGAGAACAGCATATTGGAAAGACATCAAATGTGGAAGGGGCTTTCACATCTGATGTGATAAATCCAGAGATAACACATGGGCCCCAGGCACGCTGGAGTTTCTAGGTGCTACTCACCAATTTCATGTCTGAACAATTCAAACTCTTCTTTTGTTGTTGTTTTACCTCTTAACTTGTGATATCACTGTTTGGTCACTATACCAGTGCAAGAGTTTTTTGGGGGGGATGAATCTTTTTCTTTTGCTTTACAGCTGTTAAACCATAGTTTATTTTGCAAGCTTTTAGCAAACACTTTCATAACAGAACCAAAGGAAAGTAATGTATTCAGTTTTTTTTTTTTACATTCCAGCCCTGTCTAAAATCATCATATGCCCTTTTTCTGTCTGCTTGCTGAACTCTGAATTCCAGCTTCAGGCATCCACACTGGATGCTGACAACAGCAGAGGGCTGGTTTTTTTTTTGTTTTTTTTTTTTTTTAATTGAGCTGAACACCAGCCATTGATATGTTAATGCTGATTAGTTGGTTGTCCTCTAGTAGCATTGTGCAACAAACTTTAAGCAATCTATAAACTCACACATGTAGTCTGAACCTGAAGTTGTCAAAATACGCTGAGATATCTAAACTTGAAATGTCTTGATTCAATTTTTTTCACTGAAATACTCCAAAGAGGCTGAAACATTGTTACAAATATATGTATTTTACAAATATTACTCTAAAATAGCAACTGTAATGCACATTTTTATTACCATGAAAATTATCAAATCGAATTTCTTTCTATATCATAAAATGTCCTGACTTAGGAAGATGTTCTGTATTTCTGTATCACACTTTTTTTTTTTAAGGATTAATTAGAAAGTAGAATTTACTCAGTTTTCCATTTGCGTGTAATTAACAAAGTAATACATTATAGGAAAATGAAAACTTCAGTGAAGCCCTAGTGCTCTGTAGATTGAGATTTTTGGTCTCGTATTACATCTGTATAGTGGTAATTTATCATTTCCATTAAACTTTTTGGCACTTTCAGAAAAGAATTCATTCAGTGAGTATGTTGTACATGGAAAAAATGAATCATAGTCTTAGTTTTTCCAGTATATTAAAGTAGAAGCCTATTTAGGGGACACTGAAGGGGAAATCTATGTTATTCCACCCTATTTTGTTAATAAACAAAGTACATCAGTCTTTGGTGCAGACAGCAAATCAATTTTGCAAGTGCTAAATACATCTGGAGAGGGGAAATAAGTGACACTAGAAATAATTTGGAGTAAACACATTTGCTTATTGGAAACACATTGTACTTGATGTAAAAACTTTGTAAACAAACCAAAACCTGACAAAATTTGCTAGAAAGAAGTAACACTGCTGGATTTGTAATTGTACAAGTAAGACCCTGCTTCTTCACTCATGCAGCTGCAAGTAAAATACCTCTTTACCTAACTGGTAGCTTTTCCCTACTTGGTATCCCAGGCAATTTTATAGTTGCAAGTGTAGAGGTGATGTTATGATGTTTGTTCATGCTGATGACAGCAAATACACTATGTTGCCATTTTTCTGTGTGCTTTAGGCTTATAATCCAGTAAAAGACTTAACTGGATACAGATTCCTGCCAGCATTAGTGGGACTACTCACTTGCTTTGTGCTAAGTAGTTCTAAAAATGTTTTTCTATGTTGTACTGGATCAGAACTTTGTGCTGAACAAGCTTCAGTTGAATTGAGTGAAGACTTATCAAGTAACATCATAAATCAAGAGCAGGAGAAACTGGGTTTTGGATGGGTTTTTGTGCTGAGCTAAAAATAAACAAAAATGATGTTAGTAGAAGCCTATGCTGACGTACAGATTTTCATCTTGGAAGAGTTGCTTATGTGCACATAAAAGTATCTTTTTAAAAATACTGCCTTTGAAAATTTTCTGTTTCCCCGCTTTCTCATGGACTCCTAAAACTCTGCCATGCATGTTTCTGGTCTTATGCCTTGGGCATTTATTTGATGACTTTGCTTTCCGTAACTGAATTAAACAAGATAGGAATGGTCCTCTCTAGAAAACAGTAGTCAATAAATAAAACAACCTGTCTTTTAAGGGAAGGTATGTCAGACAGGTTTACAGACTCAGACTACAACTTTTCTTTTAGCTGCAGCATGACACCAGAAATCTATTGACTGTCAGATTAATAAGTTTATTAAGCTATGTGGCACTGCCACACAATGACCTTTATGAAAGCTTGATCTTGCTTGCTCCCAGTGAAGTCAAGGGGGGTGAAATATCATTGCCTTCAAGTATGCAAGGTCAGGCTTTTGAAGAAGTGAAGTTGCCAGGGGTACAGAACAGGAAGTTCTCAAATGCAATAATGTCTTTGTTTTATAGCATTTTTATCTTCTGACTCATTGACTGCATTGAAGCATGCTGTGCCAGCGACTGCTGAGTCAGGGCAAAATGACAATAGATAACCTCTTTAGATCCATAAAAATCATTCTGATTAGGAATCAGAAAATCATTCCGATTTTTCTACTATGCTGGCATATCTGGGGTGTGGTGGCAGGGCAGGGAGAAGAGGAAGTGAAATTGCTTGGAAGCAGGTGGGCCCTTAGCAATTGTAACCTTCCTCCACTCCACCATGAGCAAAGCTTGCTTCCTGCCTCCCCAGGATGTACCCAGATGTTTCAGGCTTCTCAGTGTCCTATGGACATATATAGTCACCACAGAAATGCTGGACTAAATCAGAATTCCAAGTCCCATAGTTTTTCTGCAAAATGCTGTACAAAAAAAAAAAAAAAAGAGTAATGAGAGAAGGGTGGGGATTAGTGGGATGTTGTGAACAATAAAGAACATGAAGAACAAAGACCAACTTGTGTTGGAGAAAGGTAAAACAGTGCCTTTTGGCTTGTTTTGTTTCGTTTTTGTTTCTTACCAACATAAATCACTGAGAAGATGAATGATCAGCTGTTTTTCTCTTGCTTGTTGGCACCTAGTACCTGAAAAGCACCTGACATGTTTTTGAGTGAAGGCTTTAAGATACACAGTTTAACAGTGACTTGTTCTCAATAAGTTTGTTATCAATGTTGAACTGTGTTTGCTGTTTCAGAAGTGCTTTCATTTACGTTTGTATCCCTGTGGCTGCTGTCAACAAGTAAAATGCATCACTACCCTTGGGCTAAAGTCAGATATTTGTCAGCTCCAGTGGGAGCTGCAAGCCTGTATCTGACTGTGGAATTCCATTGTTTTGAGAAAAGAATAAGAAAATTTATATTCTTAATAGATGCTAGGTGTTTTCTGTAAGAGCTAAGCAACGTGTTCCACTGATATGGTGTGTTTTCAAAGGATCTTCTCTAATTTTACAGTTGCTGTGTTAAAAGGATTCTCTTTTTGTACATATTAAAAAAAAAAAAAAAAAAAAAGCAATGTATTATGGCTAAGAATTTTTGAAGTGGTACATGATTTGAGATGCTTTATTTTTTTGCTTCTTGAGACACTGCAAAGAAGCAAATTTTCAGAAATGTCTTAAGATACCATGAAAGAAAAGTTCTGTCACCTCAGTAACTGAAACTGGGGAGGGGAAATCAACAGGCACTATTGAAAATGTTGTAAACTACCATTAAGCATCAATATGGCTTGACAATAACAATGTAACCCAGCACCCAAATTTTTGCAACCACTCACAGTCGTATAATAAATAACAGGACAATATTGGAAAGCAGTTTATTAAGCTAACATAACCTCCAAAATAATGTTCTCGGAAAATAAATCGTTATTCTGTGTGACTTTTTCTTTTAGAAAAATTCAGCTAGATAAATACTGATTTATATGGATTATATGTATCAATTCTCTAAGGAAAAAAATAGTACAGTGATATTCCACTGTTAACATTCAGGCTGTTAGAATATATTTTTCCTTCAATATCTTTTTATTATCCAGAAAAAACATTTTAAAATAACCTTTTTAAAAGAATTTTCTTTCACAGTGTCTGTGAATGTCTTGTTGCCCTCATATGATTCCTACAGACAGAACTGGCACTTCCATATCCTCATTGTGTTTTGTGTCTGTGTTTTAGGGTAACAGAAAATCTGCTCAGTTTGATAATGTCAATGAGCCATATGACAGTTCAGCAGACAATGACTCAAATCGTATATGACATAACTACATAAATATTAAATATGTTCCAAATGAAAGTCTGGAGAAGTTACAAGGAAAAATAAGACCGACTGCTTTTCTCTCCTATTTAAATAGAGGAAAAAAAAAACAAACAAAAAGCACCCCACAAAACTCACAAAGAGTACTTAAAAGTGACAGATTAAAATTTGTATTGTGCATGAATTATGTTCTACTCATTTTTCATAGCAGGTTCTAGTTTGTTGAGCTGAGTGAAGTTCACAAGAGGGTTTAGAAGATTCCAAGAAGAGTGAACATATTATCACAGGGAGCTTCATAAATAATGAGATTGTGATCTAGTGCTAGAGAACCTTGCATTTGGGTATTTTAATATACAGTAAAAGTTTCTTCTACAAACTATTGCTGGGTAGTTTTGTGAACACATTTTCAATAGAAACCATGGTACTATTACAACTAATATCCTGAATACTTTGTATAAATTGTTGAAATAATAGTTCACATAAATGGATTCAAAATATCTTAAGGTAATTTAAAAATCTAGTTCTCTTCTAGTGATCTGTAGTATTTACAGCTAAGCCTAGAAATGGGAGGGGGGCAGGTAGACATCTGAGTTGTAACTACTTTTATCATATAAAATATTTTGGAAAGAGTAAAAAAAAAATGTGATAAAGACAGAGGCAAAGGAGGGAAGATGGGAAGAAAAAAAAAAAGTGTTATTCAATGAGGTCCATTTACATTTAGCCATACACTGTAAGTAAATAAAAAAGTACTTTCCCTATTAAGCATAATACTTTATGAATGTGAAACAAGTGTAAGGCAGTACAAATATATGAGAAAATGGTGAGGTCATCATGAGACTGCACCTACCTGAAAGCAGTAACTGTGAAGAGGCTGAGCTTCCCCCTCTCCTTTTTTAGTTTAATGCTACTTCTGGGACTAGTGCTCTCCCTCAGGTAAATACTACTGAAATTCTATGGGTACTTTAGCATATTTCAGGGTAGCTGGCAGAAAACAGTTGGGTATCCTGCTGCTGCTCCTACAACCACCAGGCATCACATGCTGCTGTTTCTGTCACCTGAAAGGAGACACAGTGAGAAGCACACATGGATCCTGTTGTGATGGTATTCCTTAGGTCACACTCACAAAGAGTGTGGGTTTCTCACCAATATAAAAACATTTTTGTGGAGACATAAGTGTTCATAAGAGAAGTTTCTGTGACATCAGTACAGCTATACATGCAATTGTGCTACAAATGTTTGCATGATCATAGCCCACCTGTATTGAAAATCTGATCCTCTAACAAGTAATAATGTAGTACTTACGACAGGAAGGCTAATCATCACCCGGAACTTCAGAAATAAAATGAACACTGATTCTGATATTGATTTGTGGAGTTAGGGTCTGATAGGTTTAAAAAAAAAAAATAAAATTCAACCTAATTACTATAATCGTTAACTTAATCAATTTACTGTCTGACCCTGTTGATTTCGGTTCCATTTAGAATTAGTTTTTTCCAAGTATATTCGCTTACTTTTGGGGAGTAGTTAAGACACAACCCTTTTTTTCACAAATGTTAACTAATAAAGTAGAGAAAAAAGAAAAATCCAGCCCCCTAGCAATTCCAAATATTGGAATTTCACTGCAGATACATTATTTACCTCAAAAACTATAGACAGGAATCATTGAACAAACGTTTCTATCAAAGCATGTGTGTTTCACAGATAAACTTTGACAAACTGCTTATCCAATTTGTGTCTGTTTCCTTCTGAGTATGCCAAATAGCATAAATGTTGACAGGTGCAACTTTGTAACATCACCTGTTCTCAAAACACATTTTGCCAGGTTTTAAATAGTAATTAAAATTTTCCATATGGAACTGCAGGTTCCTTGAACTGTCCAAGCCACCTTGTTTGTTTGCTTTTCAAATCTTCTGCCACTTTTTCACAAAGGTTAGAGAACAGTTTTTCTGCTCTTACACAAAACTAGTCTCCAATGGAGGGGGCTGAAATACTGTTCCTGTTGGCTCTAGCAACAGTGTAAACGCTTAACACTGGCTAATAGTAAGAAAATTCCTCACAAAACCAAAGAAAAATCCACTCAAATGTAACAGATACACTAAATACAAAATTTTAAAAGTAATATTTGTGCTTTTTTGTTTGGTTGTTTTTTTTTTGTTGTAGGACAAACCTATGACTCCTTCTTCTAGTATTTCTTTTTTTAAAAAAACTTTTTACATTTCTTTCCCTCTCCTTTCTCATTCGTGTTAAATTATTTACTTCATTTCCTTTTCAAAGTGCTGGAAGAATTTTGTAAGAAAAGCAGCTGAAGTAGCCACAAGTTAAAAGTAAAGCCACTACTTTCGTTAGTGCCATTTGTTGGTTAAAATTTTCATTTTAAGGTGTGCCTGTGTTCTGCTGTCACTGATACAGCCTTTGAGAGCAGTGCCATGAGCAGTAGGTAAACTTGGTCTGGTTTTATCCTTCATAGATAAAATCAGTAATGAAGAATAGATACTGTTGTCACTGGAGATAGAGCAAAGCAAAACATTTTTAATCATCCTTCATCTTTTCATAGCTTTGGACCTTAGACTGGGACTGAAGGTCTTCATTATTTTTTTGTAAGTTTCACTATTGAAATTATTCTTCAATATTATGTTCTAATAATGGATTATGACTACATGGTAGCTGTGAGAAGGTGGAGATTTACTATGCAGTGCCACTGACTAGCAAGTGTGAAGTATCTATCTTTCTGCATCTGTTCTTATATAAAGGAAACAACCATCCAATAGATTGCTATTCTTATAAATATTTGATAGAAGAAGCAGAAAATAGCTCCACTAAAAATGGTGATCTGGTATATGTATTAAAGAAGACAATCTGATGACTCCTAGATGGATACAAATTAAAACTGATATCTTTGCAATTTATGGGTTTAATGATTATTCATCACAGACATCCAGAGTTCAGGTTCTATCCTTTTGCTAAATAGTGTTGTGATTGTAACATGTATTAAGTATGTTTAAATCTCAGACTGCAGGACAGATCTCCATAATTTGAGATAGCCCAAGGGTACTAATGATGATAAAACCACAAAACATCTGTTAAACATTAAAAAGAAATTTTTAGTTCATTACAATCAGTAACTTGATTGCACATATGAGTGCAGCGAGACAAAATGGCTGTAAGTAACTTCCCAACTCAGTAACTTCCCAAGAATCCTCCGGAGTCTGCCACAGTCTGTTGCAGTCTGTCTAGCCAATCTAGATTTACTTCAAAGCCTCTGGTATTGACTCCAAGTCCTAAAATACCGTAGTCTTGCAACAGCTCAAGCCTGCAAAGAGTGCTGCCATAAACTTTTGGGTTTACCTTAGTGGTGGGGGTGGCATGTAGTGCATGTGTGTAGAATTTACTGCTTCAAAATTCAGAGGAGAGGAAGAAAAACAGTAAGTATAATGTATGTTGGTATATGCTTACTTGGTGAAGGTATCATAATATTGCATGTTGGCATATTTTCCTAACTTTCTTATTTATTATTATTTTGGAGCAACTCAAGGATCACAGTCATATAGTAAAGCTATAATAGCATTAAAAATTGGTTAATACTGAATTTTGACGCAGGTCTTTTAAAACACTTGCAAGATGCTAAACAAAAATCACAACTGAAATGAAATGAGTGTGTGATCTATATTTCCTCTCCTGGCTTAGTGTTGAGAAGGAGGCCCTGTCCCTGGAGACTTTCAAGGTCAGGCTTGGTGAGGCTTTGAGCAACCTGATCTAGTTGAGGATGTCCTGCTTACTGCAGGGGGGTTGGACTGGATGACCTTTGAGGTCCTTTCCAACCCTGGGCATTCTGAGATTTCTCTCTCCCTCCGCAGTTCATCTTATGAACATGTTTCAATAATTAATAGAAAAGTGTGTGGATGACAGCCAATCTGGATGCAGTTCTGTTCTACTGTAGAATGTACTTTTTGATTGCATGTAATGTTTGAACATTGGAATACTACCTACTGGTTAATGATTTTTGTTATTTCATTTGTAACTACATTTGGAGGCAAGATAAACCTGTAAGTCCCAGATCTACTGTTTTTAACCTTTCTTTAAAAAATCTGTTTTTTTTTTCTTTTTTATATTTAGCTCTTATTCAGATTGTATTATTCACATAATTTTCTTTTTTGAAGTATCAGTAAAATTTTGTAGGAAAGGCAGCTGATGTAATTGAATGCAAATGGATTTTATTACCATAGTTTGTTTATTCTCTGTTGATGTGCAAAAGTATCTTCTGGTCTTTATGGGAACTCTAAGGACCTCAGCATGACAAATCCACATGCTTACAGTTTAGTGTATCTGGGAATTTTTTGGAAAATACTTCTGAAGTTCTCTGTGTTTAATTCCCAAATAATAGTTAAGAAATTCTTCAGTACCTACAGATAATGGGGAAAAGAGAATAGTTCTTAAAGATTAAAATAGGGACTGCAATTCTGCATAATTTGCTTAATGAAAAAGGAATCAAGGAAATAAAAGTTTGGGGGTGGGTCATCGTTTCCATGTCATATAAGTTGCTGAGTTCCTGACAAGAAAGAGTTTTAGTGAATATTAACTAATCAAACAACATTACTTTGGCTACCAAATTTCAAGAACTTCCAGGTTATGTGTGTTTGAAAGCAGTCCAAGCAAAATAAAATGCCGTACTTCCCCTCCTGTTCTGTCAGCTGCAAGGTACAACCATATGTTGGTAAATCCTCACGATAACTTTAGGTATCACCAGGACATACCTAGACATTTTAAAAATAATTATTGAACTAAGATGAATAAGTATTGCATATAATTCCTTGTTTTTATTTAAATGTGTGATTAGAAAAAGTCTATATTAAGGCTTGGGGAAGAGTGGCTGGAGAGCTGCAAGGCAGAGAAGGACCTGGGGGTGTTGATTGACAGCAGTCTGAACATGAGCCAGCTGTGTGCCCAGGTGTCCCAGAAGGCCAACAGCATCCTGGCTTATATCAGGAATAGTGTAGTCAGCAGGAGCAGGGAGGTGATCATTCCTCTGTACTTGGCTTTGGTGAGGCTGCACCTCAAATACTGTGTCCAGTTTTGCGCCTCTCTCTACATGAAGGACATTGAGGTGCTGGAGAGGGTACAGAGGCAGGCTACTAAGCTAGTAAAGGGTTTGGAGCATGTCTGTTATGAGGAAAGGCTGAAGGACCTGGGGCTGTTTAGCTTTGAGAAAAGAAGGCTGAGGGGAGACCTTATTGCTCTGTACAACTACCTGAAGGGAAGTTGTAGCGAGGTGGGAGTTGGTCTGTTCTCCCTAGTGACAAGCAATAGAACAAGAGGAAAAAGCCTGAAGTTGAACCAGGGGAGGTTCAGGATGAATATTAGGAAGAATTTATTTACTGAAAGGGTTGTCAGGCATTGGAATAGCCTGCCCAAGGAGGTGGTGGAGTCATGATCTTTGGAGGTATTTAAGAGACAGGTAGATGTTGTGCTTAGGGATGTGTTTAGTGGTTTTGAAAGGGCTGGGAATAAGATTGGACTTGATGATCTTGAAGGTCTCTTCCAGCCAGAACGATTCTGTGATTCTAAGTGGTATAGTCCTATGGAGTCTGACTAGGTGTTCTAATCATGACACCTACACGTAAGATAATTGAAGGAATTTAGAGTCCTGTTTCTTCAGATGGCAGAGTACATAAATAGGAAGAGAATTTATGCTGTCTGTCTCCAAAACATGAATAGAACAGATCCCTCTGATGAAACATTTGTGTCATTTAGAATAAAAGAGAGGAAAGAGTAAGTCCTGATTCTGCAGGATGATAAGGAGAACTGTTCTCTGCATCTGCTAACCCCCACTGACTTTATGTGGATTGTATAGGGGTTATTTTTAGCACTCAGGACATACCAGTGCTTCCTGTGCTTGCATAAACATTTCCTCTACTTAAAGGGACAGTGAACAAAAAAAACAAGATGATAGCAATAAGAATGAAAAAATAAAGCAAGAGAAATGGGTGGATGGAATTTATTTATTATTTTGGTAATATTTCTTGAGGAGTAGATGGGTATCTGCTTTTCTTATTTAAAATGCTATTTGAAATTTCCTTTAGCTTTTCCTCCCTGCTTGCTTAAAGAAATAATGTTTCAAAACAACAGCAACAAGAATACAATCAAAATATATCAGGAATATAGGAGATTATAGCTTAGTAAATTTAAGTACTGAATTTAAATGTTTCTTTACTGCCTTTGAAATGGGAGCATTCACTGTTGATGGAAATTTTAATTTAGCTAGATTTCCGGTGGGCTGTTTGTTTTCCTTTTGCAGACTACAATGAGTGAGTCATTGTAAGGGTGCATTGTTGACCAAGTTTCAAACAAGCTAGAAATTTACAGCAGCCCTTGGTTGAAATCTGAACAGTATTTTGTATGTGGTTGGAAAAATGATAGATTTTGCTCTTTAAAGTTTAATTGTAGCTTTTGCAAAAAAAAAAAGCAATGTGGAACTTGTTGGTGCTTTCTTCTGTGTGCTAAAAATGTTTCAAAGCTCTGTAGTGTTTAATGAGCGGCAAAGATGCTACAGCCTGGTGATTAGGTTGCAGTCTTGGGCTGAGAAAGATATGATTTTAGGAATGAATGGCATGGGAGGAGAGGCTCTGCTCAATCCCACATGAAATACAGACTTGATCCTGTGTCTCCTGTAGCCCTGACTGCTGTCCTAAACATCTAGTAATATTGAAAAGGTGAAATCCCAGCTTTCAATCTGAAAAACACTTTTTTCTTATACTACTGTTGAATGGGTTTGGGGATATTTTTTTTTTCTGAATCTCTTGGATGGCTTTCATTTAAAAAATGAACATGTGTGAGATTTGGTATCAAAAAGAGGTGTCTGTCTTTAGGCATTTTTACTGAAAACCAGTGCAAGCAAGTGGTCCTTACTAACCTTCAAGTATGTTGTCCATCAGAAGGACCTGTTACATCATGCTGTCCTTTCTTCTGGAGCTACAAGATCACTGACCACAGGTTGTAACAAAATAGGTCTTATATTTCATAAAGATAAATTCTTAAGAGAATACAAATATTAAATAAAAGCTAAACCTTTTTTGGGCCAGCACAGGAAATAGTTACATATAATTTCTGTAGGAATTTGTCTAAACTGTTAGTCTTGCAGTAATACCATAGCAAATTTAGTTTGATTCACTCAGTGCAAGCAACAAGATCAACATTAGGTACGTGTTCATGGGTATAAAGAAGATTAATTCTGGAATATACTAGGTCTTTATGTGGGATACCAATAAACTAATGTGCTATCTTATTGAGACCTTTATGAAAATAGAGAGCAAGTAACTGAAACATAATTTTTCAACTCGCTGTTCTCCCACATGATCATTGTAGGCATAACCTCATCAAGGGACGGGGAGCTGGTGTTTGGCTGGAATTATTTTCACTTTAGTGTAACATTACAGAAAATGAAACCATGTCGCTAGGCTCTTCTGACATCCCAATAGTCTCCTTTTTTTTCCCCCATGAAAGTTCCTTTTTCCTTTGTTGGATGAAATGTTTGGTTTGTACCTGACAAGTATCATCATTAAATGTTCCAGTCTGTGCATTTTCATTATCCACCTTTAAAGAAATCTGATGCTGATAATGAAAGGGGGAAGAAAAGGCAAGTTAAATGAATGGTTGTTAGTGGAGATCTTGGAGAAATTCGGGATTCCCATGAAGCTGAAATCTCTTTAATGCATCTGGCAGTGAGAGATGATGCAAAGAAAGATGCTGAATGGAAGCAAAACTGTTGACAAGAAAGAAGCTTGAGACCATGGTAAAGAGTTATATAACTTTTACCAGGCTAACATGAGTTCACATCTGTAGTAATTGTTTAAAATCAAAAGGTGCCTAGTTGATGCCAAAATTACATTGTTAAACCTGTTTAGAAATACCACATCTTTGTGAAATTAGTAGGTGTTGTGTTATAGATCTTCAAAGACGGACATAATTTCTTTGTAGGCATTTGGAAGGTTTTTGGCTATATTCAGGAGTGGACTTCAGTCTCCAGTTTCATTCTAGTGCAGTTGCCCTAGGGATCACAAAGCCTTATAAAAGGAAAGGAGGGAAGGAGAGAGAGCTGGCAGAGAGCTGCTGTAGCACAGAACCAGAGCTACGCTGTGCTTATTGACTGTAGTGTGGCACAGTGATAGCTGAAGTGCATGGAAATGAGCTAATTTTGCCTCTGGAAGAAACTTTACAGCAGTATGTACCTTACTGTGGACTTCGTTAAAATTCCGGATAAGGCAATTAACTTGTATGAAACTCCAAACTACTGAAGCTAGACTGCCAAATCTAGTTTAGGCTTTCATTCCATTATAGCACAACACGCAGTATAAGCACCCCCTGAGTCTAAACATTCAGGTCCTTGGAGGGTGTCTCAGGGCACTGCTTTATGAAGCAAAGCCTTGCTTTCCTGAAGCTGAGAATAAGATGCTCAGTTTTCTGGCAAACCAGTCTGGCAAAACATTGCATAAAAATTCAGGCGTTTCTTAGCTTTGAATTAATCAGTAAAACATAACTTTATTTTGTGGCAAATCACACAAGCTGCCAAAATAGAGCCCCATGTTTTGGTAAAAATTACCAGATGAGAAAGAAAATCCCTTAGAGAACAGTGATGTGTCCTTCATATTTGTAGAGTTAATCCATATTTGACATCTAGAAGCAAGCTTACAGGGTGTTTTTAAATATGTATTGAATTCCATCATCAAAATAATCAACTGGAAAAATGGAAACAACTCATTTTAACTGTTGTGTTAAAGCACTCTCATTTAAATTGAAACCAAATAGACTCTTGCAAAGCTGCCTCGCATTTTCATGCCATTATGCAAATAAACAGAAAAGATGAATCACAGATATTATTTCTTAATCCATTCTCTGGAACCGTGTTTAGTGCACACAAGTAAAAGCAGTTCAAAATCCTGTAAGGCTACTCTTAGTAACAAGCAATGGTAGTGATCAAGTGCAGCAAACGTGGCCCAGGGCCTCAGTGAAGGAACCAGAGCATTCAGCAGTTGGTGGAATTAGCCTAGCCATGTTTCTTGCAGTATTACAAAAAAACCTTGTTGTTCATTGACAACCAAGGTAAATAACTTCCCAGGCTGAGCCCTAGCCTTCAGAGAAGTAATGGAGATATTGAAAACTTGCATTTTGGATACCTCACTCAGAAGCTTCTTTCTTAGGACCTAAGTTGAATCTCTCCTAAGGTCGCTGGAAAGACAACCACTCTTCACTCACATGGTAAACAGATCAGATTACTTTCATTGCTAATGAAGGTCAGGTATCAGACACATCCTCACTCAGTTGTTAAGTTCAAATAAATAGGACACATAGGGCATTAAAAGCTTAACATGTTTGTCTTGTCTTGGTCAGTACAGTCATCCTTGTGCCCTTTGCATGTAATTCTTTGGATAGGGTTCATGCTACACAACTGTTTTCAGGCTTTTGTTAGTTTTCCTAAATTATGAATGACATCTATTCATGTGCAAATAGGTACCATAGCACAGAAATTGCTAATGAAATATTAATTGGAAAGCAAAACCTCAGATCTCCTCTACCAGTGGTGGCCAGGGCATTCTTACCTCTGTAAGAATAACCTGTGTTTAATTTCCCGTCTGTACTACTTGTTCATTATGGATTAAAACAGCAATCAAACAAAATTAGTTCAGGGGTCAACTGTTTGAAAAAATATTAATTATACTATATGTATTAGCAAGGGATGGGAAGCCCCTGTTTACATAGCTTTCAAAGTAGCCTGGAAGAAAAATATGTAAATTTGAAATGATTCAAATCAGGTGGGGGATCATGCTGCTAAGAAAAAGCAACTGCAGTACTCTCAACTGTGAAATGGGGTTTCCATTTATGCACAAAAATGAAAATCTTGCTTCTCAGTGTATGAAGCTCTGGTTTTGAGTTTTCACCATATTGGTTTTTTACAATGTTTTGTGTCTTCTTTCTTTCTTATTCTTTTCCTTTTTCCCTCTCCTTTTCCCTTCTTCCTTTCTGTCTTCTGACGCTGCTTTACTACCAGGGCAGATGTCAAGGTAGTCTCATATTTTTTTCTACATTTCTATCTATGGGATATTAAACCATTCTGTTTTCAGTTTTATAATGAGAGAGTTAAGCAAAGTAGTAAAGCAGAAACATATTTTTCCTCTAAGTCGAACTGTGTTGAAGTTTAGCTTACTCAATACTTCACAGGAAATGCTGAGAATTTGAGATTGAGTCCTGCATTTCTAAACAATATTGAATTTAGGTTTTGTGGAAAAGACAATTTCTCACCTTTTATCTAAAGTGCAGAAATAGCATACATTAGTTTTTAATGACCAGGAAGAAAAAGCTTAAGAAGATACCACAATGTAAGCAGGTTTCCCTTCCTAAATTTTTCAGGGAAGCTCTACTAAGATTAAACTGAATTTCTGACTTTTTCAGCAATGGACACTTCTACTTCCAACAAAACTAATTGCTTTTCATGATCTCTTTTCATGTTTTTATGGCAGGATAATAAATGCTGTGTTTCAGTATATGATAAAAGCTATAATTTAATGCTTTCTCATTTTCAGAATTGTTAAGAAGAAGCACTTAATATGTTAATAAGTAAAAATCTGAAATAAATCAATGTAAATGCACAACTGAGAAAAAATCATATAGGAAAACAGAAAACAGTGTGTCACTGGAATTTACTATTTTCACAGAATTTAGTGTCTGTAAGGACATAGAAAACTTACAGCAATGGCAGAAATGGTCAACTGAATAAAGAGATGTGTTTAAGCCATGCAAACTTAGTCCAAATTGCACTGCTTTTATTGATATGTCTTCATGTAATAATGTTTCCCAGATCACCAAAGGAAATAAATTACTCCATTCAAAAGACTTTAGAAAATTGCTTCCCATTGATAAATGTCTTTGATTTTAGGAAGAGTTCTCTGAAAAACACTGTCTTCAGAAAGCCAAGAAAGGAGTTAAGAGGGACACTACATCCCTCAAAATTGGACAGACACATGAAAAAAATATTTCTGTATGGAAAGATTTTATAGGACATAGTTTGGTCTTCATGTGATTATTAATGATGCAGCCCAAAGATAAAATACAGCTAGTTTACTGCTCTGTTAGATATGACAGTCTCAATGCAAGGATGAAATCTGGTGGAAAATTTCTTGATGTTAGTGGGTCCAGAATATTGGTTAGAATGCATTTTCCCACGCATGCAAGAATTAAAGCCTGTTCAAATGTATTTGCTGGTTTTATAAGCATTGCTGTAAGTTAAAACCAAGAGTGAATGAAAATTAAAAGCTTCCCTATAGAAAAATATGATGTTCTATATTAGTATATTCTGTGAAACCACAGTCCCAGGAGAAAAATTATGCTTTCACATGGGATGTTATATAAAGTGTTTTAAAAATACTGTAAAATGAACTTCACTATAACTGCATGAAAGTGTCAAAACACTTTATAGAAAAAAAAAGAGAAGTAGATGCAGGAGTAAAAACAATATATGTGAATAGTAATGGACTAATGGACTAAAAAGAGAGAACTAAAATACAGTGGTTAGAAAGATACAAGAACATTCTTGATGTTTTGCCCAAGTAGTGAAAGACAAATAGAGAAGTAGCAATCACACACAGTTAGCTGATGGATTAATAAGCCTTTGAGTAGAGGTTTAGAAAAAAACAAATTGCTTTGGTTAGAAATAACAGATAGGACAAAATCATTGAGATAAATTCAGCAGAACAGCTGAACTGAAATAGGATCACAGAATCACAAAAACAGTTCCAGATGGAAGGGAGCATTAAACATCACCTAGTCCAACCTCCTATTCAAAGCAGGGACAACTTCCAAGTTACAGGAGGTTGCTCGTGTTCTTGTCCCAATGAATTCTGAAATATTAAAAATTTTGAGAAATTTTGACAGACAAATTTGTCTGAATGCAAAGAAAAAGAAAAGTTTACAAAAATATCTTTCTGGGAAAACTGTTCCAGTGCCTAGCCACTCTCATTGTGAAATAATTTTCCCTGTGCCCAGGCAGATTTTCTCTTGCTGCAACTAGTGGCTATTGCCTCTTGTTCTCTTATTATTTTATATTAAATCTACTAAGCAGAAAACATTTGATCAACAGAGCAGCCAGCTCCTACTTCTGCTAAGACATTCCAGATAACTTTCTTCATAATTTCCTTATAATTCTGCAGCTGCAAATTTTTACATTTGACCAGTGTTCCTATTGTCTTGGGCTTTTAGAAACCACATGGTCCATGCTACTTTTTTTGAAGGATGAGGGGACAGGGGAAACAGGGGAATCAGATTTATTCATATTAGGACTTCTTTTTCCCCATACGATATCAGTCTATAGATCACAAATTTTGCAGCACTGATTTTATGTCTGTAATATAGCTGGTCCCACTGGGGCCCCAGAAGACATTTATCCATCAATGAACCTACGCTTCACTTAGTGCCATTTGTTTACAGGAGAGGAAGGAAAGAAAAAATACTCTGCTTTATGATTTCTGTTTTAAATCAAAGTACCATCTGCAGTAAATACTCTGGCCCACCTGAATATTAGGTAAAGCATATTTCTGTAATCACAGGGATTTTTATTCAGAACGTGTTAGAGGTTTGATTACATGCTTGGCAATCTGTCTCTGCATGCATGGCACAGATCAGGGCAACAGCCTCCTCCATTATTTCCTAACCTACTGTCTCTGCTTTTTTGTACTGCTGCTCTGTTCACTGTTAATGTGTCTTTTGATCTTGCCAGCACTGTCACAGTAGAAGTTGCCTTTCTTGTTTCTACACAAGTATTTGAAAACCTGTCAAAGTGCTGAGGTTTTCATTATAGGCTTTTCATCATTACTCTGTCTACATTGAACAAGTTTATTTCAAAGGCTTTGCTAGAAAATGACAAGAAACATGACAATTTATTTCCTTGTCCTTTCATTACATTAGAAATGCCACGAAAGATTGAGAATCCATTTATTTTTATTAAAAGGCATGATGCACTGCTTTACCAAAGAGAAGACAATGACAGAATGAGAAATACTAATTTGGGATTCTGGGGTGATTGAGGGGCTTTGAGTCTGAGACATTTGAGTAGAAAAATCTATTTATTTATAGTTCATACAAATGTTTTAATTACATTTTTAAGAGATGAATAGGTTTGAACAGCAGAGGATGAAGAAAACACTTTTGACGTGATGCAGTAACTATAGTATAGACATATATTTGTAGTCAGCCTTGGAAAGCTCCATTTTCTTTTGCTGTGAATCACAATTTAATGTGGTATTGATTGTCAGCCTATATTAGTGCTATATAAGCCTTAGTTTCTTTTTCCTTTTACTGATATTGCATTCAGTACAGATCATGAGGGTTTTACTTAATGCTTCCTTTTAACAAAGAACTGTGAATGAACCATGCAGTATGCACTGAGAAGTACTATGTTTTGGAAGGTGCTACCCTATTAACAATTAAAAAAAAAGGAAGAATTGGTAGTATGTGGGAGTTACTTAAAAATTCATCTTAGGAACTGTGATTTAAAACTATTTCAAACAATCCAAAAGGTAAAGCAAATTGTAGAATTCTGAAAGATATAAAAAGAAATATAATTAATTCTATAAATGTTAGCTATTTTATAGATACAAACAATACTAGTACACAAAGTTGAAGTCTGTTTTGTGTGTATGCAAGTAGGCATAATTTTAATGGATGGGCATGATTAAAGCAAATGGGAGCTGTGCCACTTAATATACCCTGTTATTTTAAAAACTGTCTCGTATTTTCTACAAGAGAAGATGAAGTAGGAGAAGTCAATGTGAGTTTTGGATAGTATTTTCAGTGGCTTGGGAAGGTGGGCTGTAAATAATGTGCTTTAGGAAGACTGATGCGAGTTAGCCTCCACAAAATGTACAGCAAAGCTCCATCCCTCCTGAGCCTTCTAGATTACTTGTTAATACTTTTCATTCGCTTGTACACTTTCAGGAATTGTATAATGGGAATTGTATGGATCTAGCCCAGCTGTAGATCTGGGTATATATGTAAAGTAGGTATAGCCAGTTTGGACAATCATGAGAATAAAGATATTTCATAAAGGAATGAATTATAAAGCAAATACTGTCTAGTTGTATTTTTACCAAAAGATCATCCTGAAGTTTAGAAAGAGCAAAGTAGGTCAACTTCTGTGGAAAAAATACCTTCAGTGTTAATTTACAATAGAAATATCAAGCGGTAAAGAGAGTCGATGTAATAAAAACACTGAGAGAATGTCACTCTAACTGACAGTTAATTTGCACATTCTCATTAAACCAGCATCTTGAAATAAGGCTCATTTAATTATTACAAGCTGCTAAGTACAGATATAAAATATTGACCTTCTCTTTAAAGGACATCAGTCATTTTTACAGGATTTCAAGCAGCTGTCTCTAGGGTAGCAATTTAAAACCTGAAGTGATTTCCACTTTGAGTTGCTTCTGGTAGGTAGGAGAAAAGCGAGAGGGTGAAATGAAAGTCAGGTGAGGCCACCAACATCAGGAATTATGTAGTATCAGGAATTAGTCAATAAATTTCATATCAATATGTTAATCTTCCAATTTAAACCCCATTACATCTGTTTCCCTGATGTAGGGTTGATTTAATTTGTTTTTGCAGTTGTATTCTAAAGCAATGTATATTTGCGTGCAGCTAGTTAGTGCCAAAACGTCAATGAAAGCAAATGTATTTATTTGACGTAGAAAGCATCATGAAATCTACAGGCACAAGCAATTGCATGTTTTTTTCTCATATTAAGTACGTATCTGACATTTATGCACTGAATGACAAAGAAACATAAACACTGTTAGAAGACTGGTATTTTCCATATTTTATGGAGTTGTTTGAAAAATTAAAAGCTATGTAAGAAATCTGAACGTTTTACTGCAGCCTTATTTGGCTCTCCTATTTTGCAACCTTTCCCTTTATTAAAGCAAGTAGAAAAATGGGATTTAATTTGTTTTAATCAGGAGGGGAAAAAAAAGAAAAGAGTAAAATTTAGGAATCCAAACTGCAGATTCTTTATCAGACTTGTTTTCTCTCTTTGAAAGAGCTGGTCATAGAAATTATATTATAATTACAGAAATAATAATAAAAAACACTTCCAAAGGTTATTGATGTTTGTTTACATGCGGTATGGGTTTGGCGCTTTTTCCTATTATTGTATTTAAAGAGAAAAAAAAATCATTACAACTAATTTATTTTCCCTAATCTATTTGAAGATACTGTACAAGCCCTTCTTTTTAAACAAGAATGGTTCACTGTGAACACAAGGCCTGTCTTATTTATTGCCCTAAACCATCCTGAATTAAGTCAATTCATGTGAAGAATTTGGTGGTACTGTTTATACAAAGTCCATTTTTCTTTACTTACAAGTGTAAATCAGGAATAATGTCATCCAAGTTGAAAGAGAAGGAGTAGAAAGTGTGTTCTTGATTTCAGATATACGTTTTATAGCAAGCAGCTTGTGAAGGAATGCATTCAGTATTATTCTTCTTAGTAACCCACTGCAACTGTCAACCTTTTACTGACTGAAGAGACAAATAAAAATCCTGAACAGACTATTAATAATGTTTCTGTAAGACTGAGCATTTGTGGAAATCACATCAAAATTTATAAAGTTAGAGCCAAACTTCAGAAAGCCGTATCTTTTTGATCAATGCTTCTGGGAATGAGCAAGGCATAGCTTGTTCAAAAGACGTAGGAGTTAAGGGAGAGAGAGGAAGAAATTACATCATGTATCAGCTTCTTAGATGTCTAGAAGGATCTAGATGATGTTATTTCTTTGTTTCATTCCAGATAGACTTTCAAACACGAAGTAATACGTGTCCAAAAAACAGTTGAGTTCATGTATGTATGGATTTAGGAAATCCCTCTCAGCTATACTGAAACCTGCTTACAAGAATACACTTTTTACCCTTTTGAGGTTGCAGACAGAGCTCTGCAGCTAAACTAACCCCTTGGACGAGCCATGAGCTAGGGCTCCTTACATGCATGTAAGAATAGCAATTTTCCATAACCCTGTGAGGTTGGTTATGGCTCAGACATACCTTGTGTGCAGGAAAACGGCTCCTTTTGCTATGCTGGGGCCATATGGCAATTCTGGGTAAACTTACATAGCTTAATAGCCTGGAAGAGGAAGCCCTTCTTCCCTCTTTGCCAGCCAGCTAGCTAGGTCATTAAATTCACCCAATGGCTAAGACAATTTTAGTGAATTCAGGAATGCTAGGAATTGTATTAAAAAAATAACTAGATCAAAAATAATTTAACTATTTCATGTAGATAGAACAAATCATGATGCTAGAAGCCTACAATTTTAGAAGACAAAATTCTGAATAAAAGTATCTCTTTAGAGGAGCATCTTGAGACAAATATTGAGAATAATCTCTCTGGAGAAAGACTCACTAGCTGCCACTCTGACCTACATTTAAAATGCATGGGTAGTCATATTACCTCTGGGGACTAATGTAGAGGAAAGGTTATATATTGTAAATTGCAGAATTGAGCTAAGGATACATATTCATTCAGGTAAATCTGTATCTGAATATAACTTAATATAATATTAATATGATATCAACACTATTACTTCACTATTATATAGTATTTCCATTTAACTTTGCTTAATGTCTGCTTATTTCTTAAAAGATTAAGGTAGTTTATATGTTTTCTCTGGATCCTACATACATTTTAAGTGTTCACCTTCATAAATGTTATCTTACCGTTTCATGTAGTGACATATGGCTACAAAACATTCTCCTGATTTCAACAGGATGGGGATCCCAATTTAAAAAGCCCTAGACAGTTAAGGAGTACTCTTCATCCTTCTTTACTGTAGTGTTCACCTACCCATTTGTTCTGTGATAGTCACTACTTGCATTAGTGGAGAAAATAAAGCAGGGAGGTTTTCAGCATCAGCTGTTGAGTTTCACATCGAATGTACAGTAAGAGCTGCTGTTAAACATGCCATGGGGGAGAAATTCATGTATGTCTGTGATGTAACTATTGTAGAATTATTTCAAGCACTTGTACAAAGATTAAAGACCAGACCTTGCTAAATCTCCCCTCCCTCCCATTTCCTTCAGCCCTCAAGCTTTCTCATTTATGGAAAGTAAAGAATATTTTGTGTCCGCTCTTCTTCAGGAAACATTTCAAGTGACAGAAAGCTACGTTATGAAAAATGCTGAGGTTCATAACTTTGATACTTGAGTTTTAAACATTTTGGGTCCTGCATCTTGTGACTAACAGGTAAGGTCTTCAAATCAAATATAATAAATCAAAAAAGGATTAAATCCTGTTTGTTATGGCTAAAGGAGCCCTTAAAGTTAATGAATGTAAATTTCATTATTTTGACTAATATCCCCATCATAGCCATCTTTGCAGTACTATGAGATGTCTGAATAGAGAAAAAAAATGATCAGGGCAGCATCTTTTTTTCTCATGAGGGCTATAGCAAAGACTTCAGGAAGGGAATTTAATGAGCAGCTAAGGAAATCTTTTACAGGGGAGTATAAGTAAAAAGAAGAGAATGTTATTTCCTACTTTCCACTAAGAATGCTGAGAGCTCCCCTTCAAACTCTTCCTGAGTTAACAGAGCAACGAAACACCACCCATCTCCACCTTTTTCAGTCTGTTACACTTGTGTGTCTTGTCATGGCTGGTTTTACTTATGATTGCTGCACAGCCTTGGGAAGTTTTGCTGTATTTTGATAGTTGTAAGAGACAGGTGCTCTGGCCAGCATTACTCGTATCCAACCTATCGCCACCTCCCTCTAGCCCCTATATACTAAAATTGCATTTTCAAATACCAGCATTTCAGATATGGGCACTTTAAAGTTATGTGATTTCTTTTTGTTCCAGCTCCATAAATGTATTTATATTGAGGAAGAGATAAATGTGGGAGGAAAGAGAGGGCCTATTATTGTGGTAACACCTTTTCTAGTTTAATACTTTGCTCTGTCTTCCTGAAAACTATATGCAAGGCAAATTTTTAGACAGTGAGACTGTTCATTTTCTTGCCCTCCACTTTAAGTAAGGAACTTTCTGACAAATGACACAGAAAAAACCATATTTACTCAATGATAGTATTAAATCCAGCCACAAGTTAGACTTCCTGAAGAGTATTTTATTCTATTTTTTTTTCTGTCAATGATATTCTTACACTAGAGCAAAGACTATTGGCTTATTAATAATTTTGAACCAAGAAAATCTTGTGAGACCCCCACCTGCAATACTGCATCTATTTCTAGGGGCCACAGAACAAGAAAAACATTGGTCTATTGGAGCAAGTCCAGAGGAGGACCAAAAAAATGGTCAGAGGGCTGGAACACCTCTCCTACGAGGAAAGGCTGAGAGGGTTGGGATTGTTCAGCCTGGATGAGGCTCTGGGGAGAACTAATTGTGGCCTTATTAAACAGGGCTTATGAGAAAGATGGAGAGAGGTCAGCAGTGACAGAACAGGGGGCAATGGTTTTAAACTGAGTGTAGATGTAGATTGGACATAAGGAAGAAATTCTTTACAATGAGGGTGGTGAGACACTGGACCAGGTTGCCCAGAGAAGCTGTGGATATCCTATCGTTAGAAATATTCAAGGCCAGGTGGTTTGGTGCTTTGAGCAACCTGAAAGATGTCCTTGCCCATGGCCGGTGATGATCTTTAAATGTCCCTTCCAACCCAAACTGTTCTCTGATTCTAAATAATGAGGAGTCAATAAGGAGCCGAGTCACTTTTAGCCAAAGACAAAAGACCTTCTGTGAAGGGGAAAACTGGACTGCAGATGTATTGTATGTTTCCATAAGTATATTTTCCATCTATTTACTGAAAGCCCCTATATTTCTATTGTGATTTCTGTTCAGGATTGAAGCAAAATTAGATTTTGGGTTTTGATCAGTGGTGTGATACTCTACAAGATCTACTAGATGCAAGACTTACATTACCATGCTACTTTAAAAACAAAGGGTCTCATTTTTTCCTTTTCTGAACAAATTAGCAAATAGTTGTATTTCATGAAGTAAATTTTTTTCCATCACATCTCTCCATGTAATCAAGACAATTTTTTTAATTCAGATTATTTTATGAAATTCAGAGATTAAAAAACCCATTCAATTAGGACTACTTGAAGTAGTCCTAAATCTGTAGTACAGGTTTCACTGCTTGCACAGAAGCCTGAAAGACACTGTTTGGCTGTTTAGAAAAGTGAAAGTGGGATTGTAGAAAATTGCTGAACTCACTTTCAAAGGGGAAAAAAAAAATTGGTTAAAAGCCATATCAGAGCAGCAATCAAACTATTCAGCAATACTTTTTATGTGTGGTTTTATTTGAATTGGATTGGCATATCTGTTCCTTCCTTACCAGCACCATTCAGTTATTCCAGGATTGGGAGGTTACATGGTCAAAGTTGTTAAATTGCAAGACAGTATGGGTGCAGAGCTCATAAAATAAACTCCAGCAACTATTTTAGTAATTAAAATAGAGATGGGGGAGATGTTAATGCAGTGGTCTGTGACCATCCACACCATTTATTTGTTAATATGTTTCCCAGCGTGGTCTTGTTTCCCAGGCACTGTTCAGGGAAAACAGGCAATAGGAAAATTTGCTGCAGTCATCTCTTTTTGCAGGCAGAGAATTTAGGTTTATGGATGTGGGTAGCCTGCATCCCACTGATGGGTCTATCCTAGGAGGCAGTGGCTGTGATATGCTGTGAAATGGCATGTTAAAATTCAGGCAGAAAGCAAGTGACAAAGCCACTTAAAACTGTTGTCTTTTTTGAGAGGTCTCCTATCACCCCACCACCTTTGTCACCTCTAATGTACTTTCTCTAGATTCTTTCTTGTAGAAGCACACTAAGAAATGCTGCAGGGCTTGTAGAGCAATAATAGTGAGTATTTTTAATGTCACTCTTTGTAAACTTATTTAGTAATTTTTATTGAACTTGTATTGTCTTAGAAACATGTTGAGCCCTTGAAACTTTTGAAGAATAGGGATATATATTTGATCTGTGCATATGTTTTCCTTTCTTGTACAGAGAAAGAAAAAGAAAAACCTTTCGAACTTATTTTTCCCAGTAATTCAATAGAATGTACAATTTCACCCCAGTGACATAATTTAAAGTATAATGTGCTGAATAACATGATTAACATGGTCAGGGAAAATTCAGCATTTTGCAGTTTTTTTCGTTATTATTTCCAGTCATGACTCCACACTAGCACTTATCTGTTTTATTTTTTTGATATTGGATTAGCCTTGGAATAGAAATCTTTGAAAAGGAGAAATCTCTTGAGTATTGAAAGTATTGCATCAATCTGCTTACTGCAAAAACTACAATTTCATGGTCTCAAGAATATAAAACTACTGTATGGAGAAAGTTTATTTATAATAATAATAACAGTGGCAACAATAGTAATAATAAAGTCAGGAACTCCTAGGTTGTAACTAGTGTTTTAGCATTCTACTGCATGACCATAGAGAACTTTGATGTAGAATATATTTAAGAGAAAAAATCTCATAAAATTTGCTAACACTAAAAAAATAGATACTTTTTGATGGTGTTAAAGAAGACAGCAAAAAGAATTCTTGGGTCCATGCTTATTTTCATTAGACTCTATAAAAATCATGCATTATTTCAGCTGTTTTGCACTGGGAGAAAGAGATGCTTGTGTGTTTAGACTCAGGCAACCTTTCTCAATTTGCTGGTTTGCTGTCTTGCCTGGGAACTTAATTTCAGATTATTTTGAATCACTTTACTCGAAAACACATGGATCAGAGTAGAAAAATGAACTTCTCAAGCACTGCTTACTAAAGCCACCAGAGGAATATATGCTGTTGGCACCAGATATAAAACAACACCAAGTTTTGGTGCAAGCACTTTTGAGTATCATGTAATCTGACTAATGCATATTCCCTCTTCCCAGATAACCCTCCTTTATATATTTCCTGAAATACTGTCGAAATCTACTTTGTGCAATGTTATGGTCTGCTGCGGGAGTGTATTAGCAATTGTTTAGCATGTTTTATTTGTGAGTGCTTTTCTTGAAATTTGCCTTAGTGCATGCAGAGATGCTTATTGGCAATGATCCTATCAGCAGCAGCATTCAATTAAAACTCATTCTCAATGTGTAGTGGTTTTTCAATTTCTCTTGTTCTCCATTTCCAGAACGAATGCTTTCAATGTAAAAAGGATTTACATTTCGGAGAGACTGCTATTAAGAGACAACCTAAACTTTTATTTTAAATGAGTGAAATAGAAACTTTCGTTGTTTCATTATGCACCAAATTAGACAATGTTTTTCAAAAAGCTCAATAATTAAATTAATCTGAAATACCAATCTTACTTTTCCATGATCAGCTGAGTGTTACTTTCAATTTTGCAGTTGTTAAATGTTTTTTTATGAATTTTAATTTAAAAGTTGAGGGTACATGTGAAGATATATTTGAGCTAATACAGAGCTGCATTAGTGATGATACAGCTTCATGGAGAATGTTAGAGATTTAATTTTTATTTATTGGAAAGCACATACTACGTGCCGTAGAAGGCAATCTCTAGAGTAAGAATATTTGTTCCATAGCCACAGTCTTGCAAAAAGATTCAGGTGATGATAATTTTGCTCCCAGCAGATTTTAGTTCTTCCTCTGCTACTTCTCTTTAATTGCATTTCACTGTTGCTGCATATTTGCAAAAAATTAGACTCTTAAAAAAAAATCACTACAAAAAAAAAAAACAAACATGCAAGCTGAATTTTTTTTAAAACTACAGTTTAGATTTTTCATGTATGCCTTTCCTTTAATAGTCAATCAGTTCAGAAAAGGATGTGTTCTTCATTTTAATTACATTATATATCCTCAATACATTTCCCAGTTAGTGCTCACTCTTAGTCCAATCATTGTTTTTCATAATGGATATCTAGGAAGCAGCTATTAGTCAAGGTAATGCCACTCTATATATTGGGAAGTGAAATTACAACTCATTAATGGAATTAAGTAAATTAGATCCTTACAGGAACTTCAAATATTGTTTTTCAACAATAACTGAATAGACACTAAACCTGACTCATATGAGGTGCTGTTTGCACCCTACCCTTTCACAGGAAGATTAAGAATACACAAGGGTCCTAGATAGCTTCTGGCTCTTCCCAAGTTGAAGCTCATAAAATCAACTAAAGCGTGTGTAATTTTCTCCTGGAAATTACATAATTGCTTTGGGTTCATCTCAGAGAATAGCTTGGAAAAATGATTCAGCTCTGTCATCCACATGTGGGTATCACAGGTATATTAATACTTCCTTTATGTGGTGGGAAAAAGCCAAGAGCAGAATAGGTACAGCCACTCTCCAGCTGGCTTTAACCTTCACATCACAGGCTGCCTTCTCTTGTCTATCAGTAGGAAACCATATAGAGTGCTTCAGGGGCCATATTCTCTCTAAGCTTAGTCTCAGTCATCTGTACAGTTTGGTTAAAATGGGGAGAGGGGGAAAGAAGGGGGAACTCCAGGCACTTCACAAAGGCAGTTTTGCTTCCCCGTAGCTGTTTCTAGGCTGTTTTGTAGGTGGTCTTTTAGGCAGTACTGGCCTACTACAGTCGTTGCTCTTGACTGTGGGATTCTAATAATTAGATTGGTACAGTCTGTCTTGCTCATTAGCTTCACCCGTCTCTTTATTGCCAGTTTCACAATAACACAAAAGCAATAGTGACAATTGTCCCAGGGAGAGGACTTGCTTCTGATATTCTCCACTTTAATGTTAATCTCTTATTTGCAAAAGCAGCTTGATTATCATGTTGCTTTGCCTCATGAGGATGAAGGCGTGAGCACCTTGAGTCACTGAGAGGTGCTGTCTGAAGAAGTCTCAAAGCCTGCAGGATAATGGGTTTGGGGTTCATTATCCTTGTTGGAGGGACTGTATGTCTCCTGCCTTAGAAAGCATCAAGATGAAGGGTCTTATATAGAATTATGTACTATAGTATGCCAAAGCTTGCAAATGCAGTGTAGTATTGAACTTGGACTGGAGTTCCTTTAACACCACCACCAGCAGCCCTCTCTTGTATTAACAATACATGGCTTTGACATATGAATTTTGTTTTTGCTAGGGAAGTAAAGAAACTTATAACACTTCTACAAAAACATTGTTGGGGTTTTTTTTTTTTCGTTTCCCGCTCACCTTCCGTCCCCCTGCCCTACTCCCTTCCGATTATGCATCCTTCTACT
>JAAGNO010026657.1:89914-105431 GCA_033439905.1 Ceryle rudis | reverse complement strand
GAGGGTGGTGGAACATTGAAACAGGTTGCCCAGCGAGGTGGTAGATACCCCATCTCTGGAGACATTCAAGGTCAGGCCTGATGGGGCTCTAAGCAACCTGATCTAGTTAAAGATGCCCTGCTTACTGCTGGGGGGTTGGACTAGATAACCTTTAGAGATGCCTTCCAACCCAGAACATTCTATGATTCTACGATATTCCAATTCTTAATCATGTTTTGTGTCTTGCTTTAGTCTGGACATTTCTGTATCAAAGTATTATAAACACTGAGTATGGTGTAATGGCTAAGAATGATGGCTCGGGTCTGTTTCTGTGAGATTCTGATAAGCTACTGCAAAGACCTTTGTATACTTTTATCTGTTTATTCCCCGTGGGTAAAATGCCTCAGGACCTCATTCTGAAATGTCAGCAGCACTAAAAGGAAGATGTTCTCTGTGGCAGGGGCCAGTGTGAGTCTCCGGGACTTCATTATGCTGTTTGTTTCGTATCTGAAGGTTGAGTTTTGTGTTGGTCTTCTGCTCTGGGGTGCCTTTTCATTGGAAACATGCAAGCAAACAATCTTGTGATCACTGAGGGGGTTTGCTACCAAAGAGCAGGCGTATGGATGACAGTTGATCACACACAAATGGCAGCAACATCAGTATCAACGCTTCCAAAGCTCTGTCCCCCACCCTTATCGGAAGGTGATAAAACTGACATCTCACCATTTTGAAACAGTGGTGCATGTGCTATCAGCTGGGGGATTGTGCTGGACTTCAGTAAATAATGAGGTTGTCAGCTGTTTCCAAGAGGGTCATATGATGTAGTCATCTGGGAGGACACCCAGGAGAGGCATTTGGCAGTATAAGTGAAGCAGTGCACGGGCTTGATCTGCCCGAATATGATATTCAGCCCTTTTTAAGTTTTTCAAGTGTTGGTTGCACTTGAAGACTCTTGATTGAGCTGGTTAAAAACATCTGTATTCCTGCTGTTGACTATTTCCCCAGCTAAGCTAAAAAGGGGAAAAAAAAGGGATTTTATTGTAGATGCCTTCCTGGCTGTGCTAGAATATCTAGAGCAATCCAGAGCTGTCCTTAGTGGTACAGGGTAATGCTCTAGGTGCTTAAAGTGGGGTTAGAGCAACTTTGAGCAGATCTGGATCTGTCTTTAAAACAGAAGTGCAGTGCATAGGTTGTAATATTTTATTTAGTTTTTTGAACAAAGTCAAACAAGATTATTTTTTCCTCCCCCATAAATACTACAATAGAAGGACTCCCTTTTAATTAAATTGAAGAACATTCCCATGAAGGCTAGGAACAAATGTTCAAGCAAATTGTGAATTATATAATAACATGTAAAATATCATTAAAAATGCAAAGTCCAGCAATCAGTAGTTATGCAGTAGTACCTTCTAAAAGATCTGTGAACACAGTATTCTCTTCAGAAAGGTCTGACTTTATTTAACTGAACCTTTTAAAAGAAAATAGAATTCTAATTATAATAAATATTTAAGATAATAGACTAAACCACTGTGCCCAAAGAAAGTGTTTTGTTACAAGTTGCAGCAGTGTTATCATCCTGGAGAGCCAAATACAACCCTCTGTCATTAACTTTTCCCTCAGTGCACTTAGTCTACCACCATTAACATTTTAATGCTGTGAAAATCTGAAAATAATGCAGGCAACACTACCTGCCCATCTGTAACAGTGGAGTTTTTAATATGTTTCTGTGCTGGGTTTTTTGTCCCCTGTAAATGTTTTCTGCTCTGAACTGCTTTATTTGAGATATTATAAAACTTTCCTTGGTTTTGGTTTTGTTTGAAACGTGTTCAGTAGTCATTTTGCTACATATATATAGCAGAAATAGTTTATATTTAAAGTAGCAGCTTCTTTGAAAGAAGAGTGAAAGGCCTTTTCAGATGAAACGGGTTACTGACAAATTGAAGATGACAGCCTGCATCTCAAACAGTCTATTTTCTGCACTGAAAAGAGAAAGCTCCTATAGGTAGTTTTCATTGTCTTCATTTGTTTTTAACTTTACCCTCCTCAGAATCTTATAGAGACATGGACATGAGAGTTAGACATCAGAATGCACTGGCAGTCAGGAAGAAGATCATTTTATTCTTTACCTTTATCCTACAGTCCTTCACTAATACATTTTACTAGTGGCATGGGAGATAACATGGCTAGATGGTCTTTGGTCTGACCTTGTGCAGGTGTTTCTACATACGTGGAAGACCTTTTCCTAACTCAGAACACACATTGCTATTTTTTTTCCTCCTAATGTCTTATTCATAACTTTAAGTCCTTATGTAATCCATAATCCAAGGTTCTAGTTTGAATTTTTACTTGAGACATATTCCACATGTATATTTGCTAGATTCTTCTAAAGGATGTTTTAATTAAACTTCTTCATATTCTTCTCTTTTAAAATTTGTAAGATTAAATGTTAATGATCACTTTCTTCAAAGAAAAAAATGCCTTTTAAATATTTTTCATGGAACTCAGAAGCTGACCAGACAAAATTAAGACTGTTATCTTCTAGGTCTTCAGAAACTAGTAATGATATAATATTAAGTATTTCTTTTACTTTAATGGGTTATTAACTTGATCATTAGCAATGTCTAAACATATTACAGAATGATATGAACACTATAGAGGCTGTCTTCTGATCAATGCATTCACTCAACATTATTATTTCAGACATTATATTTTATTGAAAAATGCATAACTTAGAAGATTAAATGTTCCTTTGGAACTACATTAGCAAATCAGCATTTTGTTGAACAACAACATATATCTTAAAATCCATTTCTGTTCTTGAGAACCTCTGTGCTCCTAAGGGGGTGAGGTTGCTGGGAGTGTGTGTCTCTGCTTTTTTGTTGTTGTTTTGGGTTTGGTTTTTTGTTTGTTTTGTTTTAAGTAAACCACCAAGTTTAAATAATCCTGGGGAAAAAAGCTCTAAAAGAAAAAGAAAGAAAAAAAAGGTTTATGGTATAACTCACCATGTCTTTGAAAAGGGTTAGGGCACTAAGAGAAAAGCTTTGAAAGTTATCCCTTGATGTTGAGGTCAGATTGCCAAGTGCTGTATCTTTTTATGTATTACACCTGGTTTATATCCTGGTCCTTGTTTCTTATATTTTGATGTTACATTACACTTCTACCACAAGTTACTTATTGTTATAGAAGATGGTTGGGAGATAAACCTTGTGCAGAAGTCAGGATACTTTAGAGGGTTTTGATGAAAAATGAGGATTTCTTATTGCATCGTCTTGCTTACATTTCTACTTTCTTCTGCAGCTTCTTGCTCTCATTTTTCCTGGATGTGCTGTCTTGTGCAATCCATGTGTGTGAATATCTGAAAGAGAAATGTCAAAATGAATGTCTGGCAGACTTCTCTGGTCATAGCCAACAGCTGCAGTACTTGGGGTGGAAAGAACCTGGAAATGCTGTAGTGCAGACTAAGACTGAAATTACAGATTGGCTATGTGAGGTAGCTTGCATGGTTAATTTGGGCTTTGTTCTCCTTACAGATTTGTATTGGGACATTATTTTTCTGCCTCATTGACTTTCTCATCTGGTGTGCAGTTGGGTTCTTCTCCTTCATCCTTATGAAAGTATAAACAAGGCTACTGAACAGCTTAGTGAGGAGATATGGACTGAATTCTTTCTTGGTTACTGATGATATCTGAGCATATATCTCCATCTCCTGATAGGAGAGCTAAGAGGCACTCAAATATTTTGGCAAGTAGTGGCTCTAATGTGTTTTATATGCTCTGTGTTACACAATGCTGATAACAGTGTCTTGTGTGAAAAAAGTTGACCTTGTTTTTTTAATGCCAAAAGAAGTCAGTGCTAATCAGAAAGCCAGCAGGTTCGATATCTTGCATGACAGTAGAATATTAAAATAACTGTTTAGCGACTTCCTTCCTTTTTTTTCCCTTATGGTCAGAAGAGTTAATAAGATAAATTCAGAGACAGTTTTCACACTGACATTTAATTAAAATAAAATTACCTATCATTGTTATGGGCTACCCAGAAGCTATTATTTATGTTGATATTATTCTAATACCTTATTAGACTGGGTTTGCATTTGCATCAGTATGTTAGCATGACTTGAATTATTTCTTTCTGTACTGCGTAAGTAGCAGCAAGTGCAGGCTACAATGTTAAATACTTACAGAAAGCTATTTCAGTCACTTTGGAAAAGACAGGGATAGTATTCAGCCAAATTTTTCTTTTTTTTTTCCCCTGTTCTCCATTAATATTTTCTTTTGTTTACACTGATATGGCTGCTCATCACAGAAGTCATCAAGAAGGTTGAAGGACTCTAGTCAATAGAATTTTTATC
Source organism: Ceryle rudis (assembly GCA_033439905.1). Lineage (NCBI taxonomy): Eukaryota > Metazoa > Chordata > Aves > Coraciiformes > Cerylidae > Ceryle > Ceryle rudis. Next base: position 101,104 of record JAAGNO010026657.1, on the reverse strand, counting down.
ATGCTAGCTAGTAAGATTAATTCATCTTTTAATGCAGCAAGACTTTTGTGTATTACTATTTTTATTCTATAACCTATTAAAATATGATACTGTAAGATCACTTGGGGAACAGCATTTATCAAGCATACCATTCTCTTTGAAGCAACAGGAATAACTGAAGAAGAGGGAGGTGGTGAAGAGGTTATGACTAAGATTGTTGTGAATTTTTCAAAGAGCAGTATCATCTGATGGGCTTCTTAATTCCATACTATGTGAATTTAAAGATGTTTGCATAAGACTGGTGGTTGTGTCAATCTGAGAGTGCAGAGCCACCTGTTCCACCTCCAGAACAGTTGCTCCATAATGTCCTTCCACTTCCTACCTGAACCTCACTGCTAAGTGGGGAGTTCCTACTGTCTCCGATCTTCTGCCTGTTTCTAAGAATTCCAGTGAGGTTTTTAGAAGATTTTTGTGACTTTTTAATGAGGGCTCATGTTTTCAAGGAGTCAAAATACAGTGGGTTTCCTTCTAATAGAAACATCCTTCTCAGTCTACTTTCTAATTTTCCTTGAACCTCTATATTCATAGAATGTATTTTGACAACCTGATGTGGGTTTTAGCCTGTGGACTGTTGGGGAGCAGCATTGGTGGGGAAGGCAAGCTGGGAACGAAGGGCGACATCAAGACAAGCAGGGACAAAGCCACAGGGTTACGGGGCTGTCTCACAACAGGGGCAAGAAGAGCAAGTGATGGCAGTCAGCTTCAGCCAAGAGCCCCAGACTGACAGAAAAAACTGTAAGATTTGAGGCAGGACTGAGATCAAGGCCTGAAGACAAGTCAGGACAAGCTTTATGACATTTTTTTTTTTTTTTTTCTTCCCCTCTCCCCTAATTTCTGGATAAATAGATACTTTATATTTTTCAGCTGGAGTGTCCATTTGTTATCCTAGGATAAAACAAAACAAATTCTGTAGGCATTTGGGCAGAGAGTGGAAGGAGAGAACAGCATGTGCTTTCCACTCTGGGCCTGAATGGCAGAGGCTAACAGCACAAGAAGCCACTGGGAAGCACCTTTATATAGAAAGGAAGGAGAAGGAGACTGACAGAAGAAGGAACAATTTTCCACAGCTTCAGTTTATGTGTGACAGCAGAGTGTTCTTCTCAGGACGGGGTACAGGCAAGGTGTTTTCATCCCTTAGCATTGCCTCAGAATTCATTTGTATGAATTCCTTCGGGCTCCAGCAGTCAAATCCTGTATGGCTGTGTAGTGAATTACAGCATATATCCACTGAAATCATTGATATGACAATATATTTGGTGTTTAATTGGTGATGACACACATGTAGCTAAGCTATGAGCTGTCAAATTGGCTGGATAGGTTGCATCACAATCTAGTGAACTCTCTTTAAAGAAGGAGGCTAATTAATGAAAAATAGTCATTCTTGCTGCATTTGCAGTAACTTCAGCAACAACAGGAAACTAATATTTAAATTCTATAAAACCTCAGTGAATGACTAAGTAGGTCTAGAAGCACATGAGCCGAAGATGCTTAATTGCCTAGGTTGAATGTGGAAGTGGCAAAATTCTTTATTTACAGGGGTGGAAAATTCCAGATGTGCTTACTTTGGTAATCCTAGCTTTCAGCTAAGTCTGACTCCTGGAGTGTTTTTAACTGTTGAGAAGCTCAGCAACAACAAAAAGAGACATTATTAATGATAAACTGCATATGAACTAGTTCATGCACTAAACCTGCTCATCAGGCAGAAGCAGGAAAGTTCGTCTATAGGTTGAAAGAGGCATGGCTTATGGGCTGTGGAGGGAAAGTAGAAGCCATATATGAAATGAAGAATGGGAGATATATAGGTAAATCTTCCAAGTTTTATGGAAGTTACTGCCAGACCTGCTTTGACTTTAAATGTCAAATACAAGCACAAATGAATTGCTAATTAAATGCTTTAACTGCAATCACAGAAAAGACAAATAAGGACACTTAATCTGCATATTCTTGGTAATAATGTATTAAGATAAACTGTAGGACACTGAAGCTGAACATTACCTATTGCTCAAGTGCTTCCCCAAAACCAGACAACCAGGTAGTAAGTGATGTGTGTGAAAAGCCAAAATATGGAGCCAAAATGTGATTTAGAAGCTTCTGTATGCAACTAATAAGCTCTTTCTGATTCAGTTTTCCTCCACTGCTTTGTGTATTAGCGTTTTGGTAGCATACTTATGTTTAGCTTTATTTTTCTTAAATTTGCATCTGTGTTATTTGCAATGTTGGTAGCACTACCTAGGTTCATTAATGCAGCATTTATATTCTGCAACTGTTCATGTAAATAGTGGTTTTCAAGGCAGCATTAGGAATATTTCACATGCTTTTGCAATAGTAGCCAGGCATTTTCCCTCAGGAAGGAGACCTTTATTGTTAATATGCTGCTTATCTAAAATGTTTGGTTCCAAAATATTTCAATTATATTTTCCTTCCTTTGCCAAGCTTGCTCCTGTTATAATATTCTTTAATTATAAGATTGTGGAAATTATGGCATGATGTTGTCTTAATCTTTGTTGTTTTAATATTATACGCACTCAACTGGGAACCCTCAAAAACTGAAAGCTCCTCTTGCTGTGTAGTGCTGCCGACATGCATAGCTGACACTGATGGATGGATTCACTGATGTTATAACACCTTTAGCAGATTCTTATTTGGAACAGCATGCAAGTCAAACATTCAATATTCATTTTATTTCTGGAAAAAAATATCAGACCAGTATTCCCTATTTCAGATGTACAGATATCTCTAAAAACTGTACTGATAGTTCACAAGTTTTGAAATATATAGTAGAGGTAGCTTCAAGGTATTTTCATTGACTGACTACCCAGGGCATCTGAAATCATAGCCAAGGGAAGCTGTTTCCCCAGCGCTGCTGCTGTGCTCACGTTCGACCCAACCAGAGGCTGGAGTCTGGTTGCCAGGAGGGAAATCCTGGCTTCTGCTGAGCCAGTGCCGCAGTTGAATTTCAGTCAATATTTTTAACTTTTTAACTTAGTCACAACTTTATATTTGATAAATAAGTGGTTTTCTTTGGGTGTTCATTCTGCCTTGAGTAGATTTTTCTGGTTTTGTCTGCAAGGCTTGTACTGTCCCCTGAATATAAAAAACCCTACACTAGTATACTGTGGGCATTTTGTAGACCTGAAAAGTACATCACCTTTCAAATTATACTGCACATAGTAGGGACTGTTCATGTCAGAGTCAAATATTTGACAGGCATAGATAACTTTCCTCTAAAGCACATATGCTAACTAGGGATTAGGTAAACAAGCACAAATGGAGGTGCTGCCTAATGCTGATAGGACAGTCCCTTGGTCAACTCTGTAGCACTTTGCCTTGATTGCAGACAAACAAACAAAATGTATGTTGTCGTGCCTTAGATGAACTATGTCATATATTACTTTCAAGTACCCAGAAGACTTGGGAATTCAGGACAGTAATCAGAAAGAAATACTATGTTGGGGTTACAGTAAGGAAGCAAGGTATTTTTCTGATAGTAGGATGTATTTCTCAAATGTGAACTGGATGAGGACCTGGGCTTTCATATTGCTGACTCTTGAGAAAGAGACCTGTGTTGTTTCAATAGTGTTAAGTAATTTAGGTCTTTGTTGGAGCCTAAAGGTGTTATGGAAGAACTTTAGGCAAAATGGTGTTCATATTCAAGTATTTAGTTTAGCCCTCATAAATTTTTGTAATTGAAGATGGTATTTGTAGTAACTGAGCATATTTCAATGACCTTCTAGTGGAGTAAATTTCAAAAGAGTTATCATAAGGTTATCTTAAAAAAACAGAAATTGAAAATGTTGAAAGGAAATAAACTGTATGACAGATGTCCACCTTTGATGGTTCATGTCTCAAATGTCTGTTTTGCTTAATTCCCATGTAATTATGCCACATATTGTTGGTATTGCTCTGCTATTTGAAACTGAGTTTTGTTCTGAATCTTCCAGTACCAAAAATACATTGAGTAAAGTTACCCAGAAGAGGCATTGCCATTGCTACTCAATTAACTAAGGGTGGGAAAGAAGAAAATAGAGAAAAAGAAGAAATAGCTGAGGGATCATATGTATTTTCTTGAGCTTTAAAAGTGGGTAGGGAAGATGGGGTCCTAGACCTTTTGTCTTACTAGCTTTTACTTGCCTGAACAGAAGTAAGGGAGAAACCTGGTATTTTTCACAGGGAAGAAATATTAACATCCCTCTTGGGAATAAGACATTCATGCTCTAAAGCTTGTCATGTTTTCTTTTCACTTTTCAAGAGGCATTACCAGATGGTTCAGAAGGAAGAGGGAATGTCTCTGTACTAACAGCACAACACTGTTCCAGGTTGGACAGAGAGAAAGCTTTGACTCCATGTGGTATCTACTGATGGAGTGCAGCACTGTAGGAAACCCGTGGACAGATGAGCTCTAGCTGCACTCAAGTGTCAGTCCAGTGGGGATTCCCCTGGGTCAGTAAAGGGCCTGCAGAAAATGTTAATGTGTCCCATAGCCCATATTTTTCAGCTTTGAGTTAAACTATTCAAGATACGAGGCTTGAATAATTTCTCCGTGATGTATCTCCCCCAAGGAAATGATACCTCAGTTAAAAGGCCCTAAATACATCTTGCTCTCTAGGACTAAAAATTTATTTCTTCAAGAATCTGTTGGGAGTATGGTAGTATTTCTGAGATCCTTGAAGTACTTATTTACATTTAAGTTCAAAATGCCTTTGTAAGACAGCAAACAACCTCCTTTTACAGAGTGTTGAAATGAACTTTTACAAAAAAGTGGGAAGGGAGGGCAGGAGTGGGAGAAAAATCTTTTCATCTTCAGAGAGCACCCAATATACACCACTGCAGTGTTACTTGTATGGAATCAGTCTTTTCCAGTGAGTGTTTTGACTGCCTGTGGCAGTGCACCTCTTTTCACTGAATTTAATAGCCTGGATTCTGGTTCTAAAACTTGTTCACTACTGGAGGAAAGAAGTTAGTACTGTCAGGTTACTCAGGTCTAATTTAATTAACGCAATGATCACACTGTCTTGCCCAGTTTTATTCTAAAAAAGGAGCATATGCATTTGCTGTAGTGCATGTATGACAATGTAATTTGTGTTCTCTGAAGAGTGCTCTGAGGTAGCACTAACTCTGAATAGTTAGTAAGGAGCTACCTGGTAGGAAAAAAATGAGCAAGGAAACAAAAACCTTAAATTCAATTTAAATTCAGGAAAATATGCCATCCAAAATTATCTTATCTTAGCCACTATTGTTTCTTTTCTGAATATAATAAGGAAGTTGAAAATATTTTAATTAGAGAAGAAATCTCATTTAGGAATGTAGGAGAAGTTAGAGTTTGGGTTTGGTACTCTAGATTGGGTAGACATTTTCCTGCAGTAATTTTCTTGTGCAAATGTAGTTTAGTAAGGACACAGCCCTTTCGTGTTGTGGGACAAGGAAGACAATATGGATGACTGTTTATATGGAGTTTGCTGTGGGGCATATGCATGGCTTAAAGATAAGCCCAGGTGTAAATGCATTGTTAGAGTCGTCCTCACTTAAAAAATAGAAGCTATTGCAGAAAAAAAGAAAGGAATAGTGGGATGACCCCAGCCAGCAGCCCAGAACTCTCCCTGCCTTTTGCTTACTGCCCTCTACCAGGGAATGGAGTTTTGTTTTGTTTATTTGGTTTGTTTGTTTGTTTCTTTATTGTAACTCAGATACGTATTTTAACCCAAATCTATTACACAATTCTAGTGAATTACTCTAGTTAGTCTCCCATGCAGACATTATCAGCACTCTCCAGGATTCAGCATTATGGAACTTCTACAAAATGTTTTGATCACAATTAACTCTTCTCTTTCTCCTATAACTTGTGAAATACGAAGGGACATGTATTTTTGCTAAAACGTCCATGGTAACAAACACGTAGAAAACAGATTAAAATTCTTTAGAAATATGAACACATGAAAAAGGGATGTGCTTTGTATATTCTTTTTATTTTATAGAAAGCCAAGTTATTGGATTAATATTTTCATGTTAATATGTGACTTTCTGCATATTTTTTATATATAATATACATTTTCCTAATCTGATATATTGCTGCTTGGCCCAAACCCCATAAAGTGGTACAGATGTTACCATGTTCCATTTCTGTGCTGAATTGGAAAATTAGCTAACTTCTTTGCTGAGGCTTCAGTTCAAGAAACCTTGGATTTTGTTGTATTAGAATCACAGCACAAGGACAAGAGACTGTGATTTCCATGCAAATATTTATTTTAATTTTCAGGTCACTGAAGAATTAAGAAGAGGCTTTTTCAGGTATAAGGGTCTTTCAAATTTAACAGTGAGAAGCACAATTAATGTTTTTATAAGCATAGTTTGTGAAACCTCTGTACCAAATTACCATCCTCTAATTTTATCCTAATCATTTCTATTGGCAAAGTACATCCAAGAGCACTTAACCTTGCAGCATTTGGAGATCTAAAATGCAAAAGTCAGACAATTGGTTAGATCAAACGGGAAAGAAATAAGGATTAAAAAAAGATGAGACGTAATATTAGCCTATATATGAGCAGTGACCTGTTCACTACTTTTGTTGTTTGATATGATAATAACATTGTGACCAATGCTTCATGCTTATTTAACACCTGTGAATGATAAAAAATTGGAAACTATTTTTATGAGTCCTTGCAAGGCATTTGAATAGATATTCTGGACTCTCTTCTTAGGTACAGTTCAGTTGATCTTGTTAGCAGTGTGTAAATAAAGAGTTATAAGATGTTATTTGGAAATGAGGCTATTAGCATCGTGTTTTCTTGAGTAACTTCAGATATTTTAAGTAACAGAAAGGACATATAAATCCAGAGGTGTTTTAATCAGGAAGATACATAGTAGTCCAAACACAGCTAAACATCACCTAAATGTCCAAACATGACCTAAATGGCTGTAGAGAAAATTGATTACAAAAATAGGAAATACCAGATGGTTTTCATACACTCTGCTAATCTGAAAGAGTGTGTATTAAAAAATTGCCTGTGTCCATTCGATAGTTCAGTGGTTTAGATGAAAATGGACTTATTCAATAGGTTATGTTCATGCAGATGTTCAGTTATAGGAATTACAAGGCACAAATATGAGCAAGCTATAAAATCATCGAAGTACTGTAGAGCTTAAGAGTTGGGGTTCTTTTTTTCTCGTTTTTTAAACACTTCTGCACTTAGTTCAATAAGCCACTGGTTTGGAGTTGTTTATGTTTCTTTCTGTAGTCTTTTTTTTCATCCAGATTTGTGATGAATCTGCTGCTTGCTCTTGGGTGGCATCCAGTGATAGCAAATTCATTGCAACAACTCTTAAGCCCTGTAAAGATAGCCACACACAACATAAAAGCAGTGTGCCGCTCAGTGCTTTGGTTTTTTATGGCTAATGGAGAGCATTCAATATTTAATAAACAATTTATAGCATTTTATATGTGTCCTTGACACAGCACTTCTGATACAGGAACTGTTAACATGAACAGCATCATGTACATGTACAAATCAAATCTTTGTCACAGAGGTTGAAGCTATACCAATAAAAAGAAAGTTGGAGAATGAACAGGTCTGCTAGTAGGAATAGTGATGTTGCTTAACCATTCACCTTCTTATTGAAAGTGCTGGTATCCAGAAAATAATTAAATGAATTTTCAACTTGCCAGCTGCAATATTTATTATTTTATTCTCTAAAGAATTTTCTGCCTTGTGGTATATTTTGGGGAATGATGTAAAATCCTGAGGGAAATCTAAACAGTAGATACATATGACATGAGCATGCATGCAATAAAATGGAATAATACATTATGCCAGTTTTTAAGCACTTCATGTGATTTAACTGCATGCGACAGGAGCTGTTTATTAGTCTTGATGATTCAAATGATATAGCCAGAGAGTACATATTTGTAGTTCAGCACATAAGAATTTCTTCATTTTTGCTTCAAAACATCTTTCACTCCTGTTTTGTACTTGACAACAGCAAGAAGGACTAAATATCCCTTTCTATGTAGTCCTTGGTTTCTGTGCCAAGACTGCAAAAAGATAGTATCTAGTACCATTTTTAATAATGATCTTTGTGCTGGCAGCACCTGCCTGTTAGAAAATAGGATGAAATAATCTAATGTTGGACAAACTACCAGTTGTCAAATAGTAATGATTTGCTATCTGCATTTAAGGATAAATTTGATGGTTACGGTACTGCTAGAAACCTACACACCCTTTTACAAATCTCTTGAGCTCTCTGTTTATTTTAGTGTGTAACTTGTTTATATGCACAAGTGAAAATGTCTGATGTTATGAAGTATGACTAGTTCGAAGATACCTTTTACATATGCTTACCTTGTAAACAATGTAATTAGAATACTACTGCATAGAGGAAGTGAGAGTATATATATTTTCCAGAGCTGTACTAATGAGAATTATCTTGCTGAATCCTATACAGCTGTGGAAATTTTGAGAATTAACTAAGTCCTATTCAAGGGCTGTAATTGCTTCCTTAATAATATTTTTTGCAATTATGTTGCCGATAAGGTAACATGAAACTTATACCAAAAAAACCTTCTATCTGTGAGTTAGTTATAGCCCATGTAGTATGTAGTTTATTCACGCTATTACTTCCCAACTAATGACAAGGATGTAAGCAGCCTTTGCTTTTAGAAGGTCAGTTTTTATGTTTACATAAACCCTGACAGGCTAGATTTCCCATGTCTGTTTTAATATGAATGGATGAGCCATTTACTGGTTTCTTTCCTAGAGCTGGATGGTCATTTCCTAAGCTATAAATGAGGCTGTTGTGATCAGTATTCTCTTGTTACTCGTTTTTTTCTGGTTTATGTATCTCCTCCTGGAAAATCTCCCCAGCATGTTACCAGACTTGAAACTCTACTTACCCAGTTTATTTGCTGCCAAGATAACTGGGGAGACTTGTTTGTTTCAAAGTATGGTTATGGATTATCTTAGATAAACAGCAAAGATTCCCATTATTTGTCCAACAAAACAATGCTTTCTGATACTGGAAAAAAATTTCTAGAGAATTTTTGGAAATGTACATGCTCTTTATCATGAATGAAGTAAAGTTTGGTGTCTTCCTGTCAGCTTTATACCAGAAATAGATCAGTATTACGGAAGAAAACTGAAGTCAACTGGAACAAAAAAAAAATTAAATCTAATGAATTATTAGTAGACATATCAGAGACCATTTATGCTGATATAAAAAAAGGGAAAAGATATGTAGAGCTGGAGAATTTTTTTTTTTTTTTTTAAAACTGTCTTCCCAGTTAGTAATAAGCTAATTCCCATGGACCTTCAGCTTTACCAAAGGAAATGATCCTTAAATACAAATCTATAGTATTGCCAATTCTGGAATATAAACTAAAGGGGGAAGTAGTACCAAAAATGACATTAATGACCTGAAGACCTATCGTATAATCTGGATAATGCTAACATTTTCCTGAAGAAAGCTTATTTGGCAATATGAGTGCAACTCAGAAAAGAACTGTGGTGCACGACATGTGTTGTTAGTTCAAACTGGATTAAGGTGAGAAAAGTCTACTCATCACTAATTGCTGCCTCTTTGGATATTCAGCTACAAGAGAGACTGTGCACTAAGAGACTGTTAGAGATGTCTCTTGAATTATGTACCATTTTTTCCTTCCCCCAGACAGACTTCCCCAACTCACTGCTTAGTTCATTGTATCTTCAGTAGTAGGCTTGCTCTGCTTCATGGGGAGTCGAGCAACTCAAGAAAGCATGCCTTCAGTTGGTCACTCTGTGAGAGATCTTATCAGATGAATAAAAAAAAAGTCTGAGTATTTATGGATTTTTTTTTTTTTCTCCCTATAAAAGGTGACAGGGTGAAGTATGAGCTCTTTTTAATAAGACCTTTCATTGAGTGGACAAGGAATAAGGCTTCTTTGGCACTTAAGCTAGCTGGTTTTTTTCTACATACCTTGTCTGTCTTGATTGCTTGATGAATATTTTTTGATGATAATTATTTGATTGAATATAAATGTGTCAATATTTGTGATTTGTAGACAAATTTGAGGTTTGACATTAAGTCTAACAACTGATGTTCCCTGGAACGATGTGTGTTTATAACGTGGTGACAAAGTGATCATCTACAAGAGAGTTCATCTAAGGACCAAGTGTTACAGGCAGCAGACAGCTCTAGAGTCAGGGGAGTTTAAGATAGTAACATACTCAAGAAGTGCCCTTACACTGTATGAAAGGTCTCCAGTTAAAAGAACAGAGGGTAATTTGGTAGAAGAATGTGTAGGTACAGGGCTAGATCCTCTTCCCTTAAAAAAAAAAAAAAAAAAGTAAAACTGTGGAATTGGATGTGGTTTGTTCTGTCCATTTGTTTTCCATGAAGTTTTATTCTAGATGGTTTTGAATCACAATGTCTGTGTAGTTCCTGCTAGGGAAAAATAGCTGCTTGAGGACAAAATTGTGATATTGTTTTCTTTTCATGGTGAGTTTTATTGATAAAAGACCAAAGAAACACTTGCCTCCTCATAAAACTTAAACTAATAATGCTGCATCTGGTGTTATGATAACACTCCAAATTCATGCAGTAGTTCATATCAGGTATGAGGAATGAAAGGTTAAGATTATCTTAGCTTGAAAATGACAACTCACCTGTAAGTTGTGGTTCATTTCATGCAGTGGCCATTTCTTTTGTTGTTGTTTTGGGGTTGGTTGGTTTGTTGTTGTTTTGTTTTGGGTTTTTTGTAGAAACTCCAGCAAAATGCAGTTTTGGTTCTTATTCTTTGAGTCCTCATGCTGATGCTAAATGAGAAGAAAATACTTCAAAATTCAGATAGCCAGTGATCTTTATCTTGTTGTCATCAAATAAAGTGTAATTGATTTGCCACATTGCAGCTGCTATAGCAATACATATTTAAAGGCAAATTAAATTTAAAGGTGTAAAGAAACATAGCAAGTAGGTGTTAACTGTGACATTAATGTTAAACTTTTTTTTTTTAATAATATCATTATTATAAATTCTCTCAAAATCCCATGAAGATTAAACAACTTTTAGGGCAAAAGAATCAGTGGCTTTGACAAGTTATTTTTATATTTTTTATATATGTATAGTTGAAGTTGAACAAATTATTTATTCTTCTGAGTAAATCTGTTTAGCAGATGGATTGTAAGA
>JAAGNO010026657.1:46708-89814 GCA_033439905.1 Ceryle rudis | reverse complement strand
TGCCGAGTAAATCTGTTTAGCAAATGGATTGTAAGATGCCTCTTAGACTTCTTTTCCCCTTACCATGAAAAGCATGAATGCATCAAACAATTGCCAGAAGCAGGAAACTTGAAAGAAGACCTTGACGCATCTGATTCATTACACTGAAACTTCTGCATCTGCATTCACTTTGTCAGCTTGCAGAAATGTTTAATCAAGAATTAGAAAGACTACTAATAACTTGTTTGTTGTTTAAGTTGCTTTTTATGGAGATATAATTCCAAATGAGATGCATTTCTCATGGCAGTGATAATGAGCAGATTAACCACTTGCTAGCTAGCTTTCTAAGTGCAGGTGTCGAATGTGTTTGTGGCATGACAATGTCTAGGAACATCTGTAAATATATAAAATTATAAAGTACCAATTGATGCATTTGTGGAGAATGTGAACATCAACCACACTCAAGGAAACAAGGTTCTTAATAGAGGATGAATTTTACTTATCTTTTGATTTTTCTGAATAAAATCTGGATTGTTTTGTGGAGGTTGGGAGAACCTAAAAGAGAATTTGTGTCATCATGAAATGATATTAATGAAACATAGCTGGTAGGTAGATTCTGTAAGCATGCATGAAGGTGTGGAGAGAGAAGAAAACAGATGGTTCAAACCATGCTGACATAGCTAACAGGTTTCTGCTGAGACCATGTTTACTGACTTGTCAGTAGTTTTTAACTCTGCATTGGTACTACGCAGTAAGGTTTGTGCAAAAGAAAAAAGGATTGAAATGAAAATGCTATTTTCATTTCATTTGTCTAGGCCAGTGTTTCAGTGGGTATATTGCCAAGTTCCACAAAGCAGAACTTGACCATAGAGTACTGTTTGCTAGATGCAGGACCTGTGGAAATGCAGGCCATATTAAATTAAAAATACATTTTCATTTACGTATTTGTTGTCTTCCCCCTCTATTTTACACTAGTAAGACGATATCCGGAGTATTGTGTCCATCCAGTTCTGGTCTCCCCAGTTCAAGGGGGACAGGGAAATACTAGAGAGAGTCCAACGGAGAGCTACAAAGATGATAAAGGGACTGGAACATCTCTCCTATGAGGAAAGGCTGAGAGACCTGGGGCTGTTAAGCCTGGAAAGAAGAAGACTGAGAGGGGATCTTATTAATTTTTGCAAATATCTCAAGGGTAGGTGTCAAGTAGAAGGGGCCCGTCTCTTTCCAGTTGTGCCCTGAGGACAAGAGGTAATGGTAGCAAGGTGAAATACAGGAAGTTCCACTTCAACATGGGGAAAAACTTGTTTCCTGGGAGGGTGACAGAGCACTGGAACAGGCTGCACAGGGAGGTTGTGGAGTTTCCTCTGAGACTTTTGAGACCTGCCTGGATCTGTTCCTGTGTGGCCTGCCCCTGGGTGTTCCTGTGCTGGCAGGGGCGTTGGACTCAATCTCCGGAGGTCCCTTCCAACCCCTGCCATTCTATGATTCTATATTGATGAAAATGAGAAGGTACCTAGTGATTTATATGCTCCGCTCTGCTGGAAGTCTGTCTTCCACTGCCAATAGCACAGTATCAAAAGCAGCTATTGAAGCAGAAGTCAGGATTTGAACAGATTGCAATTTCATGATTACTGTGAAGAAACTTGATATTAAACATAGCATTTAGATGGATTTAAAATGAACATTTGGTGCAGACTGACAGCATTTCATTATAATAGGATTTTTCTTTGCAATAATCACATCTTATTAGGAAGTATTTTACTATTCCTTAGTGAATGTCACTCAAACTTAGCAGTGATTTAATTCTCAGTAAGCTCTCTGTTGATAAGCCTTAAGGTTAGTACTTGTGTGCTTATGAGGGAAACTTTATGTATCATTTGCCATCAGGTAGACATTCTCCACAGAGGTAATTTCAGAGGCAACATTCATTACAAAATAATTTTCATTTCATTAATATCACTGATGTCTGTTGTTTAAGTAGACTTATAAAGGACATTGTGGTGGATGAGAATCCCTTCCCCAATAAATAAAGGGTACAACTTTTGGTATAATTACCTGGGAAACATGGATAAGGAGGTAGGATTCTAAAGATTTTTATAAGAAACATGGCAGAAATTACAGTACCATTTTGCAAACTAAATGCCTTTTCCAGTACTTTTAGGTAAGACACCTTAAATGAGATAATAGATTGTCAGATGTTGACTGTAAACACTGTAAACATCTTTTCAAAAGACTGAATACTGTTAATGTCCCTAAAAGCAGCAGTCAACATCATAGTTAGGCTTAGCTATTTTCACTGATTACAATGAGCTTGAATGTGTAGCAGTTTATCTATGGTCCAGACACTATATCCACGCTGTTTTGCACTATTCTTAAAAAAAAAAAAAAAAAAAGTGTTACATTTTCTGCTACATTTTTCTGATTTTGTTTGGTCTTTATATGTTGCAAAAAATTGTCACTTGTAACAGTTTCCTTACTGAGCATAAACTGTATCTTTCACAAAACCAGTATTTACTATACAACTCAAGATGAACCTTTTTAAAGTCTTCTGTGAGAAAGGATCATGCAGTACTGAAAAAAACAGGCTAAATTGTGGTCTAATTTAACACATCTGGCTTATTTCCCCACAGAAACTGCCAATAATAACTTTTCCCAGAGTATTACTGAAGTATTTTGAGGTGAATTGAATGACTCTGAAAATCATCACTGATTTTCAGACTTCAATTAAATAGGTCCTTTAATTTTTTTTTTTAAGATATGTTATTAGTCTAGTTATTATTTGCACCTAAAATGTGATTATGATGTGGTATTATGAGTAAATAATAATAAATAGAATAAATGGAATAAAGAGGACCTACAGGTTTTGGCTGGGATTCTTTTTTTGCCAAGTCTTGTATGTTCATTAAACTCCCTTATTTCCTGGTCGAACAGCAAAACTGCAAAAAAGCAAAACAATCACTGACTACAGTGATTTCTTCAACAATTAAGACCTTCTAAGAGGACATGGATTAACAGTATTTTAGAGAAGGAATGTTTCCCTTCCTCTTAATCGACCTTTGTCTACTAATTGATAGATGCTTATGCAATGTGTATTTCTGAAATTCTTATTTGACCACGGTAAATAACAAAGAATGTTTAATGTTTGAAGGCATTAGATGTTTGAAGAATAGATTTTATCTGCATATTACAGGAATAAAGTCCTTCTAATGTCCTCATTTTCTAAAATATGTTGGAGGGTGGAGGAGGGGGGAGAAGTATTTCCTTATAACACAACTGTCCCCTTGCAAATGGCAAAGTAGTGGTTTCAGACATCTGGCTAAAATTAAGATTATACTGATAAAATTTCTGTAGATGGGACCCTGATAAAAGAGAATAATACTTCATTGGCGCTTGCAGAGGGATCTAAATAGACCAGAGCATTGGGTAATCATCAATGGCATGAAATTGAACAAGACCAAACACCAGATTCTTCACCTGGGATGGAGTAATGCCAGACACAAGTCTAAACTGGGAGAGGAGTGGCTGGAGAACAGCCTTGCAAAAGGGGGTTTGGGGTTGTTGGATGACAGTAGTCTCAACAGGAGTCAGCAGCCAAGAGTGCAAACCTGGAGTGCATCAAACACAACATGACCAGCCAGTCAAAAGAGGAGAATATTCTGCTGTATTTAGCCTTGGTGCAGCCTCAGCTTTGATTATTGTGTGCAGTTCTGGGTCCCACAGTTTAAGAAGGATTTTGAGGTACTTGAATGTGTGAAGAAAGGTGACCTAAAATCTTTGCTACTTTGAATGTTCAGGTCTGTCATCCCTGCAGGAAAGTGCATTTAGAATTCCCTTGGATGGAGATCTGGAATCATAGAGTTTAGGCAAGTGGATTTCTCCTAAGGAGAAATTCTCTATTACATTGGTTTTGTAAATGAGGTTGCCTTTTATTTTTATTAAACTAACAGTCCAAGTGCACCTGAGCTCCAGGTAAATTAAATTGGGGGCCAGAAGTTGAAGATCCTGACATCAAGAACCTGGCAGAACAGAGATCATCTGATCTTTTACTAAACACCTGCTTCTGGGAGTTGTACAGTTTTACCTACATTAGCTGGGAAGATGTTCTGGAGATCAGGACTGTTGCACATTTGTTTCAACAGTAAATTATAGTCAATTAACCAGTAGCTATTAGTACTTCACAAGCTTTTCCTGGTGTTAGTGGCAAGAGTAAGTAATATTTGTGCTCATTGGTTTCCTTGACTTGATTTGGCAAAGCTGTCTTCCCACCGACCCATAAAAAATAAAATAAAACCATACCCCTTCTTAGTATTACTTAGCTTTTACTTTTAACCAGATGGTTTATATCTGTCTTGTTCAAAAGTGCAAGACAGGAGAAAAAAACCATAATTTTTTTATGACACAGAATAATAGAAGAGTGTGACTTACATCTCCCAGTTTCTCATCTTTAAGTTGCCTATAGTAACTATTTATTTCACATGGAGTTGAAGAGATTTGCTTTTGTTAGCATATGTAAAATGATGAAAAATTCTCCAACAATATGTAATTATTATTAATAATTTCAATGCCACTGAAATCCGTTAGACTTGATGAGTACGCTGTCACGTAATCACACTCTACCATTTATGCTGTATAGTAAAGATCTGGCCATGGAAAAACATACACATTTTGTCTGGATTCCTTCTAGCTTTTCATCACCAGCAAATTATTCTTGTCCCATGAGAATGCATGTAAGCATTAGTAGATGCTGGTATTGTTCATGAGGAGGACACTTCATTGTGTCAAAAAAGATGGAAAAAGATGGAAAACTATTCAGAACTCTGGTTTAAAAAAAAAAAAATTAAAACCAGTAAAACCAAATTAAAGAACTCTTCAAAAAAAAAAAAAAAAAAAAAAAAAAAAAAAAAAAAAATTGAAACTGAAAAGGTCTTACCCCGGTGGGAAAAAAAAAAAAAAAAAGAAGGAAAAAATTTAAAACCACTGGTTAAAAAAAAAAAAAATAAAAACAAGAAAAACAAAATTAAAAAACCTTTAAAAAAAAAAAAAAAAAAAAAAAAAAAAAAAAAAAAAGTTGTAACTGAAATCGTCTTACCACTGTGGGAAAAGCACAAATGCTGATTTTAGCTGTGCTGTCAGCTTCCACACTGAGCATGTGAGTGCTCTTAGTACCTGTGTGCAGTGTTGCAGAGAAAGAGCCCAGGTTCTTAGTGATGACTGAATAGGGATGAAATTTGGATGCAAGCCCTGGAACAGCTCATTGATAGAAGGACATTAACACACAGAGGCATACATCCGTTGAATGCACAATTAGGATGTTTATAGACTATATACCTGTGTACTTGCTATCATTTTCTGTACCTTTGAGAATCTAGGACAGGTGCTATGTGTACTGCAGCAGCTGTTTGGAGGGCTGTTCTCTATTTCTTCGGTTAAGGCAAAGCCAGCTGATTACCACAGATATGCCCAACTTGCCACAGTAAGTCATGTTGTGTATAATGGAAATGCACCAGCAAAGGAGAAGAGTTTGTAGGCTTTCTGGCAGGAAATGAAACCTATGATTATCAAAATATTCATGCAGAAGGAGAGTATCAGTGAAAATATTTGATCAAGTCAGAGATAAGATAAACAGATCAAAATAATTAAAAAATATAGCTCCCTTTAAGCAGGTCAGCACTAGGCACTGTGAAGCTGGGCATCAAAATAAGAGCTTGTGGTTGTGGATATTCAAAGGAAAGAGGGGGGAAATCTGTTGGCTGCTGATTATCAATATGAGTAAAGAACACATGATTTCTCCACCCTTCTGCCAACTTTAATGTAAGATAAAACCAGACAATGAGGATGGTCAGTGCAACCTAATAGGACTAACTTCAAATATTGCACTGAGAATTAGGATCTCAAGCTCCCTATCTTTCTATTTGCCACTTGGAATTTAAAAGGAAGCTTTCAAGAATAGATCTTCTTTTGACACACAGTTGTAAATTGCACTAAGATAAAAGTTTATATGGTTGAAAAAATGGCTAATATGGAAAGAAAAATAGCATAATAACCTTAAACAAATGATCTTCTTCCTTTAAGCATGATTAACTATGTAAAGAAATAGGTTTGTTCTAATAGATTTATGTCTAATTAGCAGAACAGGAGGAGGTAACGTAATAGAGCCAGACAGTAGAAATAAATGTTGTTTAGCAGCATGGTGCTCAGGTATCAGGGAGTCAAACATGTAGATACACCTTCAGTTTTGATCTATGAAACAGCCTGGAATGCGGTGTTTAGCATCATTTAATCATCCTGCTCTTGGGAATTAAACATCTTTCAAAAACATCACAGAAAATGGGCTAAATACCTCCAAATGATGATGATAAACTGTCTACATAATGTGTAAACCTAATGCAGAAAATACCTAGTATAAGAAATATTAAGTCAACCAAATATCCTTTCAGTAGTTGTTTTTATAGGATTTATGTATATAGTTTTTAAATACGCCTTTAAGAGCTGTTCCTTCATACATTTGAAATAGCCTTTGAGAGTGACAGTCTTTTCTGTAAACTGAGGATAATGCAGTGCATGGAAAAGTAATCATCTGGTTTATTTTAACAGGTAGTCGTGAGTCTTTCCAGCTCACCGGCAGTAGCTGTGACATAAGCTGTATGAACATCGCAGTTGTACAGGCAAGACATATGAAGTACCTGGAAAATTTCCTTGCCTTTTGTGGGGTCCAAATTTCACTAAACGTGTTTTCTGCCCCAGGATGTGGCAGTTACCAGTGTTAAGTAATTTTCCAGTGAAGAGAAACTCTTAAGTGAAACAAGGAAGGCTACTTTGCTGGCTTTGTTCAGCCTTGAATGATTTTTCCTGCAGTTCTCATTTTAACTTTTCATACACCAGCTTTGAAAATGCCATTTCCCATATTAAATAAGGAGGGAAAATTTGTTTCTTCTTTATAGGGCAGGAAATAGTTTTCCCAAATCCTTCTGGTTGTTTCTGCATTAGTAGAAGCACACTTCAGAATTTTTATTTGCTCTCAACCTATACTCAGCTCTCTTGCCTGTCTGTCATTCATCTTCTCTTCTTTTAGCTGCTTTTTTTTTATTTACATTTCTAGGTGCCTTGAAGTGCATGGTCATGAGCATACCTGTGATAATTACAGCTTACATTATGTCTAAAAATTGATTTTCTAGACAGAGCCTATGATTATATAGCATTAGCATGTACGGGCCTCAGTGGAAATCACAGCCTATTTGTGATGTGCTCTGGCGTGCACAGCAACATACTGTGCTTGCCTTCAAACATTTAACTGAAGCCTATGATCTTAAAAAAGATGCAACTTGCATAATTACAGAATTGATTTCAAAGGACTGCTTGTGGTAGAAAGAGTTAGGTAAATACCAAATTCTTTGTAGTGCCCAGGGTGAAAAACAAATATGTTCAAGGGAAGGGAGAAAGGAATAAAGAAAAAAAACCCCTCATTATAGAGATCTAAAGCTGGCATAATAAATATTCACAAGGTAACCTCTGCTGATGCATAGAAAGCTATGTAGATAGAGACTCTACTAGGACCTATACTAAGGAGAGTTGCTGTAGGAGCCCAAGTTGAACTTCCCATGTTTGGAAGACAAGTTACTAAATACTGGCAATGAAGTAATGTTGACTAATACCTACTCAGTTTTTGGCATGTGATATGTTTCTTAGGGAATAAATGTTTGCCAATCAGACACTCAGACCCAGCCCAATTGGAGGAAATTGTGCAGATGTGGTAGATGGCCTATGGGTCGGCATGTGAAGATAGGTTTCCATTCCCTCCATCAGACTGGCTGAGACCATGTTATCCACAACATGAAATACACTTAAAAGTAGAACCTTGCTCTATACCAGCAAGGAATCTTGTGTGGAAGCCTACAACAAAAGAGGGGTTTATATACCAGGCAGTCAGTGACACAAACTCCAGTATTACCGGAGTTAGATTTTACTATGCAGTATAAACAAACTTATAGCTAGGTAAAAAACTGTAGGTATGAGTGTATAAAGAGAAACTGGCTGAAAAATTCATTTTACTGAATTTCTTAGGTGGAATTTTATTTAATAACACCTGCATATTTAGAAGATTCTTAATACTGGTTTACTCAGCAATTAAAAACCTAACAAGAAATATGTCTCTATTCACATCCTTTTTCTTTACTGAGGTGAAACAGCTGTTCACCTTTCAAGTTGTCCATGTGGATATGTGTCCAAGTCCTTTTTGTAAGTATTTTGTAGTGTCAAAGCCAAAGCTAAACAATAAACAGCAGCTCTGCCTGTATTTTTAAGTACTCATTGAAGAGGTTATCTAAAATAATTAACATACTTTGACTAGTATGAAATCTTATTTAAAGAAAGGAGATCAGATACACGACTTTATAAGTATTCACAAAAGTCACTGTGAATGGTGTACAGCCTTTGAAAATTCTTTTTTGTGATCATATGGATTCTTAAACAGAGCAGAAGAATGTTAGTAATTACTGTAAGAAATTCCCATATAATAGAAATTGAGCTAACTTGCATAGTGTAAAGTAACTAAATCCCAGTATAATACAATATTTAGTTTCCATAAATTTGCATGAATACTCAAAATGTGTTGAATTGGAAACTCAACATTAAAGAACTATCATTTACGAAGTGAATTAAAATGAAATATTTATATGTGTCCACGTGTGTGTGTGTGTGTGTGTGTGTGTATACAGGCTTAAAAATTTCCCTGCAATAAAAACAGTGACAACGGGAGTCATGACAATTTAAAAAGTAGTATTTCAGCTTTGGTTCCATATTCCTTAAGATGCAAATTGTGAAAAGAAACCTCTTTAGATATAAAAAACTTGACTTTGAAAATTAATTGAAATACTTCATCCTGATTAGTATCTTGAATGCTTTGCTGAAATTGATGCATTATTCCCCTCCCACATTAGCACCTGAAATGGCAATGCCACAATGAAAAATTCCCAGATTTAACCAAAACTGGCTAATCCTACTTTAGGCAAGGTTAGTTGAAGTTTAATGGTGAATGAAGAATATGCTCATCAAGGAAGAGTTCCTGCAGGTATAAGCAGCATCTCAATATAATGTGCCAAATTAGCTTTGAGCTGTTTTAATTTGTATTCTCTACTGCAAAATGCCCTGTGGTGTTGCATATAACAGTTTCAAAAATGCTATTCTACCACACCTGAGGTTAAACTCCGGCTGACCTGGTGTTGATTATTGGATGAAGCTGCCAGATAGGTCTTATATTTAGCTGGCACTTGGATGCCTTTGTTTGAGGGGAAAAACTAAATCTAGCATCTGGCCTGAATAAACAGACATCTGCCTTGTAAATGGCTATGGGTCTGTGATTTTTGGAAAAACAGGAAAAAAAACATGAAAACTCTGGAAGCTGAAGAGGATGTTATTAAATTTCTCCCATGACAGAGATATGAGAATGTGGGCATGTCCATTTCAGTGGGAGGGTCTAGAGCAAAAGCTGAATATGAGCTTAGGTTCTGAAGGTAATAGCAGACAGGGCTGATTTAGACTTGATGTCTTAGTATGTGTTCATTTATGGTCTGGACTAAAACTGTTATGCTTTGGCAAAATAATGCAATTGCAGGTATTTTATTGGAGGGCCATAGGATAAACATGGCTGGGAAGAAGACAATTATCTAGAAAGTATCTGTTCATTTTGATTTTAGTTTTTCAGCATGGGATTGATGCTGCTTGCTGATTTAATACAGTACCTCAAGTTTATTATAGTTCTTAATACTAAGTATCTTGAATAAGTTGAATGTGATTTTGAGTTCTGTTTACAGGCAGAGCCACATATAGGGCTTCTGGTTTGGCAGGGCCACACTGTTTATCTTATTCAGTATCTGTAAAATGAAGCTGCTGATTACTTAAGTTTTAGAGGAGTTTCAAGGGCTTATATGTATATATAAATGTCTGAAATGGCAGTGACAGTGGTAAAAACTCTTAACTTTTCAGAAACTTTGAGGTTTTTAGTTACGCAGCAATAGACTTCATAGGCTGTTATACGCATGCATTGCCAAAACACCTACATCTAAGAATAAATATAAGTGCATTGTGACTTATTTGCCCATGATTTCTCCCACAGAATTGTTTCTGCTTAATAATAATTGCTGTGTGGGAGAAAAATCTTATTACAGTACTTCTGCATTGAAATTGCTTGCCAGATACTGAGAAGGAGAAGACTATATATACGTGAGCTGTTCAGAGGTCATCCATTGAAGCAGCCTAGCATAAATCTGTTTTATTTTCTTTGTTGCCTGTTTCTGCATCATTTAAATCACAGTGAAGTTAATATATTAGACATTCAGGCTGTTCTTCTTTTCCGTAATCACTAGGATATTTAAAAAGCTGTGTTTCAAGAGGAGGAGCAGAGGTGAAGATTTTTCCTCCTCTTCAGCATTTCTTCATTTTCAATGTGCCTTTCAGTTATCTATATGCTTCCTTATTTTCAGATAATTTCAGAAGTGCACATTATTTTGCTTTTTGTGGTTCCCTTTGGAAAGTCTGTGGGGAGTTGTTCTGCACCTATATCCTTTTGTAAGGAAAATACTATTCTCTTCATCCATCACATTCAGCACAATTTATTGCCTGAGAAGACAATGCCATTATATCACAGTCACAGAGGTCATTGTAAAAACTTTATGTGTGTAAAAAAAATTCAGTTGTCCTGAACGTTGTGCAATTACAGATCAGAGAGTTCTTCAGCTTCCTTTGGGGGGAAAAAAAAATGAAAGAGGGAAAGAAAAAGTTGTGCTATTGAAACTAAGAAGGAGAAAGGATCAAAAGCAATCACTGCTAAGGTAATGCCATGTATGGCTCTAAGGACAGAAGGCTAAAGCTCATTCATTTGAATTTGTTACTCTAAGAACTTCTTTAGTTTGGGTAAAACTGGAAGAACTTTGGTATCTGAATGCTATAAAAACTCATTGGAGACCTCCGTACTTCCCAGAGACTGCTTCTTTTTCTTTTTGTTGTGTGCATCATGTATAATTACTCCAGTCAGAGGTATAAAAAATAAAACATATATAAAGTCATATTATATACACAATTATGTGTACACTGTTTGCATATAAAAGTGATATATAATGAACAAAATGTTGCAGATTCAGACCTGTGAAGGATTGCAAGAAGACAATGTAAATAGAGCTTGTGGGATGTAGTACATGGTTTACTGAAGGAAAATGTGCTGTGTCATTAATAGTAACATTATAGTAACATTACTATCTCATTTTGAATTGTTTGGACGAGGAGGAAAATGAATTCTTTCAAATGTACTAAGTGCTATAAGTAAGCCTGTAGTCTGTCTGCCATGGTGCAACAGTTACAAATAACTGCCTAAACAAAGAAACATTAATTGAGACGTGTATATTCTTGTGCATATCTGATTGCTTTGGACATCTTTGGTTTAAAAAAAAAAAAAAAAAAAAAAAAGTAGGAAAAACCTACAGTTTCCCAGAAATTTCCTTGTTGTTTATATGTTCTGTAAGTAGGAATATTTCTAATACGATAGCATAAGTAAAATAACCGATTAGGTATTTCAAGCTAAATTTGTAATTCTATATACACATGTAAATATAATTATAAAATACGTTACCATTAAGGTTTTAAGCAGTGGTTAGAATGATTAAATGCACTATTTCTGTAAACTGTTCTACCCATTAGAATATCCACCAAACTGTAACACCTGGAACTTTAACACTCAGCTTCTATAAAACAGATTTATGTTTCCAGGGAAAAACTTTAGGTAAAGGCCTTGTTTTCAAGCCTGATTGCATTAAAACATGAAGAAGACATCATCTGATGTTAGACAGCCTCTCAGGATTCATAGCTCCAATGCCAACTAGATTTTTCCATGCTCCCATTGATTTATGATGATATAGGGGTGAGGGAGAACTGATTTTTGTGATATATCTGAGCTGTTACACGGTGTTTAGGATCACCTTCACAACAGCATAAAAAGTGTGAATCTGAATAAAATGTGAGGCTTTTCACTGCCTCTATGATTTCAACACTTAAGAGGCAGGACAAGGAGTTGCAAGTTAGAGGAACTGCTGTGCTAGGTCGTAATTCAGAAACGCAGCCGCTTGAGCCCGGTGGAGTGGCAGCTCACCTGGAACCTCAGTCACTTCTGTTTCCTCCTCATAATAAATTTCTTGGTGCAGAAGGGACAGTATCTCCAAATGTCCAAACTGAGGAAAAAGTGCAGTGATTTTTATAAAAGAAAAGCTTTACTTGCATGTACCTGGAAAGCGTAAAAAGCAGTCCTGCTTCCCTCGCTCAGGAAACCTAAGGCTCCAGTGTGTATATTGAAGTTTAGCATTGAGCACCAGGTAGGGAGTTTTTAAATGCAATTGTTCTGGGCTTTATGTAAAATATCAAGTGCATTTGTAGGCATGAGGAAAGTTAATTTACATATGCCAGTGTTATGAACAAGCACAGCTGTTTGGCTTTGTTAATATATTGCCAGTAGAAAGTAGGTCAGTATATGTTTGCTCTTTGTTCTCTGAGCCAGCTGTCAGACTAATGGATGTGCATACATCATGGTGGTGTTCATCACAGATTTAATTTCCCAATAACTTATTGGTAGTACAAGTTTAGATGGAAATAGTTTGAAACGGTGAAATGCTATAATTTGCTTTAATTTAGGATTTGGTGGAATACACATCTCTTTGATGTGGATAGTTGCAATTTTTACTCAGGTCTGTGAGGTAAGCTGCTTTTTCAGTCAGGTCTACAATGATCCTGGAATGTCATGGGATTAGTGTGGCAAGACAACATGATTTATGGCAGGACAGACATTTAGTTCAAATATCTCTTCATCTTACTTTTCCCACACTGTTGGTTTATGACTTAAGTTTACAACCATATTTTTTTCTTTCCTGTTATATTTCATGTTCTCCGTGATTGCGGTAGTTCACAAAGCACGTATTTCTGATCTGTCTGTGTTGTCACTAACTTTTGGTTTTGATCAGCTCATGCTAAGCTGCTGAACTTGGCCCAGGAATTCAATGGGAGCTGTTTGTCTGTACACATCCTCATTGCATGATCTCTCACATACCTTACTCTCTGGGAATATTAAAAATAAGACAGTGCTTTTGTGAGAACATGCTGAGACTTAGGGTTTAAAGGTAGGGGCAAAAAAGATACTTTCTTGATTCCATATGTGTAAAGTATGTAAAATACATTAATTTAGATACAGAAAAGGATTACACAAATGCTTAACTGGGATGCTGTAAATAAATACATGAACATGATATTAATATCTTGGCTATTTATCATCTTTCCTAAACTTTTATCTTCAGAGCAGAAGCGTGCTTATGTAAGTAGGTGAAAGTTAGGGACAGTTACAGTTGTTCATCTTGAAAATTTGATTTTTTTTGAGCAGCAGAAGTCTTAATGAGAAATAATTTGATAGCTAAAGACTGTGTCTTTTTCTCACCCAAGCTCATATAAAAATAACTCGGCTACTACTTTGCAAACTATTTAAAAATAACTTAAACATTCATTAGGTAGACTATCATATTTATTCTATATTGTATATTGAAAGTAGAATTTTTAACATCTGGATATTAATGTATAGCATTTTTTTCATTCCAAACCCATAAATTCAGCAGCATAAAAAATTTGAACTGTATACAAGAGAAAACAATATACACACATGATATAAAAATGTGAAGCTTCAATGTTTCTCAGTTTCCCCTGCAGCTCAAGGGAAACCTTGAAGAAGCTGAAACTGAAGAAGTTTCAGTTCCTCAGCTTTTCATTAGCAAGTTATCCGATAATAAATAGATGGGCTTTTATTTATATGCATTTTAATCAGTGTAAGATATATCAAGGCTTGTGTTAATGTGTGATAACACACACCACATGTTGAAAGCACAGGGCTTCACCTTCTTTCTGACAACACTCACAAAGCATATGTTATCTCTCACGAACACTTGTTTGTTGCCTCTCACTGCTAAACTGAATCGCACAATCAACTGCACATCGCATGTGAAAGCCCCTTGGGCTTCAGCCAGTACGTTTTCAGCAATTGGCGTTAGCTGTGAGGAAGCAGTCTATTAACTTGATAACCCAACTTTATATTAAAGGAATTCTTTAGGAAAGAAATAGAATTGCAAGCAAGTTCTAGTAAATTCAAATATACAATATTTAAGATTATGATTGAAACAAGCCAATGAAATCTGTCAAATATGAAGCTAAGGCTAGGGATTCATGTTTAACAGGCCCTGCATGCAGACAGGGTAGAGTGGATAGAAATGTCACATTACTGCCTTCTGGGATGGCTGAGAAGTCCTGGCACAGCAGGGAGAGCTCTCCAGGCCACAGATAGTGGTTTTCTTTCTGTGAGACTTACGGCATACAGCTGTCTGCCTTCCAGCCATCATGCTGTCTGGATTTGGAGTCCTCCATGCTTCGCTTTTGAGTATGATCACGGTGAGGATGTCCTACTTCTTTTATATGAAAATATTGGAAGAACAGCAGAGAAAATGGAGAGGTTGAGACTGGTTGTTTGTGAGGGGTGTTTAGGTGGCAGGCATTTAACAGCTCTCAGAGAGTGGCAAATCAGACAACTAGAAGCCTCTATTAAATTCCTTTGCCATATGGAAATAAGCAGAATGTTTGGTTCACTCACAAAGATTTTCTTCATACATGTACTGTTTTCATAAATGTTTTTTAAGTAACTTGAGAAGCATTCAAAGCCCAAAAGAAGAGGGTAATGAGAATTCACAATAAATGAAAGAGGAAAGCCCATCACTGGGCAAAGCTGAGCTTAGCAAAACTCAGTGCAGAACTCCTCTGGTTTCAGATTATTCAAACAACCAAACTTTATGTAAAAATTCCCGTTACAACTAATTTTGTGCAGTATAAATAATTGTCCGTAACTCTCAATTTCACATTCCTGTAGCATAAGAAAGATTTTATATATGTACATAACTGTTTTGAAGTTGCAACAAACTTAGATGTATAGCTTTTCTGGGAGAATGGTCATGAGATTTCATGGGGGATTTACTGTTTTTTTTTCCCTAGGCTAAAACATACAAACTTATGTATCTGAAATGGTACAGGACAAAATATATGAGCAACTGAATTCCCAAATTCAGTCTTGATGGAGATTGTCACTTACCCAGAAGTACCTACAAAAAAAGATGCATGTTCAGTCTTGTTCTTATTTTTAAATATCTATTCAAAATTAATCTTCTTTGATTTTTGAAGTGTGTAGTATTGTCACAAAGGATTTATAATTTACCATAGGAAATGATATTTACCTTTGCAATCAAACTACTATTGATGCAGTCTTTAAAATTTTAATTCTTTGGTACTTCATTGTCTGCTCATAGCTATTTTCTGTCTGGTTTTCATCCATGACAATTAGTTACCTGTTTCCTGCTAAAATCGGCATCAGGAATGCTTACAGTTATTGAAGATTATTGATATTGTAGTTTAGTTTAGTTCAGTCGTACATAGATGAATAAACAGTTCCTTGAAAAAAAACATTTCTACCTACAGAGCACTATAGGAGTTTTTCATCTGTTAAGCCTGAAGCACGATTGAACTAAAAGGCCCATCTTGAATTTTCCAAACATAATTTGCTTTCAGATATGGAAACGAAGCTATCTTCATAATAAGAAGACAACCAAAAAGTATATATCAGCAGGGGTTTGAAGAGAACTGTGTCTCTGTAAAATGAATTGACCAGATCTTTTGCACATTTGTTTAAAGTGTTATTATCTATAAATGTCAATGTTGCCTGCTCTTACATCAGTCGCTTCCTATACCAATAGGGACATTGTTATTTCTAAAGGTCTGTTGTATATAGTTTTCCCAGGAAGTGTAACTATCACAGACATTGAAACCATGAGGTTTAAATATATTCCCTGGAGATGAGCTCTTTTCACACTCGAAGAACCAGTGTATTTAGGCCAATCTAACCAACCTTCCTGGACAATTAACTTTCTTGTCTAGACTACCTGTGTAACATCACTTATGGAAGCTAAAAAAAAAAAATCTTAAGTCTTAACCACTTTTGCAAGCATTAAGTTGACATCAGATTAAATGATCAGAACATAATTTAGGACATGAGTGACCCCCTTTTGTAATGATAACATCCTTTATATAAGTCTTTAAGTGACAAGAAAAACAAATGAACCACTCAGAGCAGTGTAATGGCCCTTATAAAGAAGAAAGTGAGCCCAGAAACCAGGGACCTCATAGCTCTTTGCTCAGAGATGTCTGAACATCCTTCAGGCAGACAGCTCTGAGATGGAAGAAAGTGGAGGCTTCATTAGAGTTTATTTCATTTCCATTTATTATCTGTCCTAATTGAGATGGGGACTAGTGATGATGAGCTACTAGATCTTTGAAAATCTGTCATCTTTCCACTTCTAGCTTGAAGGAAAAAACTGTCTCTCAGCATTTCCCCACTTTGTCTTCTGGGCTGAAAGATCTATCGGACTATTGCTGAAGTGGAAAAGGCAGAAGAAGGAATAGCAGGCATTGCAAGGGGAAGGCTCTTACCATTCCAGATGTTTCTTCTTCATCTTGTCCAGCTGGAAGGAGAGTGGAGTTGCCCAGCAACTCATTTTAACTGATCTCTCTTCCTCAATAGATTAAGCATTTGTATAAGCATCATGACTATTATTTTCTATGATTTCCTAATCTGTTCTCTCATGTTTAGCATGCAAACTATATATTTAGGTACATTCAACTCACCAGTTGTATATTTTAGCACCAGTGACTCTTGTTGGGGCCAAAGGGACAGTAACCGATTTTAACATTTAAGAATCATAAAATCATAGAATGGTAGAGGTTGGAAGGGACCTCTGGAGATCATCCAGTCCAACCACCCTCTCAGAGCAGGATCACCTAGGGCAGGCCACACAGGAACATGTCTAGGTAGGTTTTGAAAGTCTCTAGAGAAGGAGACTCCACAACCTCTCTGGGCAGCCTGTTCCAGTGCTCTGCCACCCTCACAGTAAATAATTTTTGCAGATGTTGAGGTGGAACTTCCTGTGTTCCAGTTTGTGCCTATTACCCTTTGTCCTATTACTGGGCACCACCGAAAAGAAGCAACTGGCCCATTTTTTACCTAATAAGCCTTCTGCAGTATATCCCCCAGATCCTTTAGCTGCTACCAACCCAAACAGTCTACCGTCTATACCCAGTCTTAATTTTTTTTCTACGACAGATGCAGAAGTTTGCATTTACACTCATCAGACTTCATGAGGTTCATACGAGCTCACTCTTGCAGTTTATTTGGATTCCTCTGAATAGCAGCCCAAACCCTTGAGTATATGAACCACTTGCCTGAGTTTGGTTTCATCCACAAACTTGCCGAGGTTCCAAGTCTCCTGTTTTCCAGGTCACTGATGAAGATGTAAAATATTGTCAGGCACTACTGACTCCTGAAGAATTATCTATAACCAGACTTTGAATCCCTGTCTATCCTGTTTCTGCTTATTGCAGGGGGGTTGGACCAGATGACTTTTAAAGGCCCCCTCCAACCCTAACTGTTCCATTATTCTTTGAGCTCAGTGGCCCTGTCAGTGGTACTACATGCTCTGTATTCCTTCCAAACAGTACATGTCACCTCAGTTTGGCTGCTATGGGAGACTGCATTGAAAGCTTTGCTGAAGTCAAGGTAAACTATATCCACAGCTCTCTCCTTGTGCACTGAGTCATTTTAAGGCAACTGGTGTTTGAAGATTTTGATTGTTAACACTGGGGTAGCAAGAATGAGAGTATAATTAGTTCTTCTGTTTGGCTGAGAACAACGTGCCATGTTGTTGAGATTTTCCTAGAATTCCCCTGCATAAGCTACATTTAAAAATATCAAATGTATTTGAAGTATTACATGTTCTAGCTAGGTGGTGTGATGTCAGGTCTTAGGCTGGACTTGATGATCTCAAAGGTCTATTCCAGCCTCTATGATAATTCTGTGTATTAAAGTCTGAAACTCCAAGCATATCCATTTACATTTGCTTGGTCACCTCCATAGTTAGATGGAACAAGAGTTTGGTAGAACGAAAGGGTGTTGGCACAAAATCAGTCACACCAGCTCACCATGAAAAATTCAGTAGAGTTTCAGGGATTTTAGAAAAAAAGTACATTTCTTTTTTCAGCAAACTCTTTGATGCTTCTCCTGGAGAGTACTTGAAACTGTAATTACAGCACCCTGAATCTTTTTAATTTATGCTGATATTAAAGATGGAAGTGTCAAGAAATACTCTAGAAGGGGCACAGGGAAACAAAGAAGGGATTAGAGAGTCACAGCCCTACAAGAACATGACAGTGAAAAGTATTTCATTATATTAAAAAAGAGATGCAACAAGGATGCTTTCGAGTGTTCTTTCTCATCATAGAAAAGTCAAAAGCCTATATAGAGGATTTTTTTTTCCTAGTTTTAAAATCCTTTAAAATCCTGTGAGGCTCCTTACAATTGATAACTGTTTTCCTTTTCACCACCATCTTGAAATTATTTTGCTTGGTTTTGCCCTCTGAAATGTTTTTTTTTTGGTCCTATACTTATATTATTATGCTATATAAGAAGTGCTTGGCCTTGTAGAAAATATATCAGATTGTTTAATGGAGCAAAAATGATTCTGCCATTTCAAAAATGCCATGAATATGCCATGCTTAATCTTCTAGCTACAGAGTGAATCGCAATTAAGGAAAAAATCTATTTAACCATGTTGTTATTTTAAAGTTGTGTGTATACACACTAATGAACATGCAGAGTCAGTAACTCCATATTTTATGAGAGCATTCTGGAGAGGTTGCACTGTGATGACCTATTATGTGGATTAATTGGACTGTTCATAGTTATACTTAGGCTATCTGGACTATTTTATAATGTGCCTATTTTCCAGTCCTTCTATCTCTACAGGGCTCCTGACAGCTCACCTCCTGTTTACCAAATCCAGAACCTGCAAATCAGGAAAATTCCTATTCATTTCTAAACTTTACTCTGTAAAATAATTTAATACTCTTTTGGCTTTTTTTTTTTTTTTTTCTCCAAAGAACTCTTACTCATTTCATTCCATTTTATAATTTTACAATAACTATTTGCTTGTCTAACCTGGTAGCCATTTAACAAAGAAAACTCCCACAGCCTGCTGTGCTTGCAAGTTTTCAAGCCTTCCAGAAATCAGCACTATAACAGGATTTTGAGTTGGCTGGTTCTTTTTTCTCTTTTCCCTTGAAGTGTTGATACTAGGATGTTTACTGGAATAGAGTTTAGGCACATGATGACGCCAGATGCTGGCAAATAGAAGGAGCAATAAAATCCTTAAATAGACATTCAGGTACTTTTCCAAAATTTAAATGGCACCTCAAATGATGTCCTCTTCAGTAACAAAGGTACAGTAACAGAGAATTTATGACCAATCATGAGCTTTTTGGTTCAAAATGTAGTAGTTTTACAGAATATAGATGAATAGCATAAAGTCCCACAAGCCAAGTCCTTCTCATTACTTTTTGTTATCATAACATACTGAAATAATCTACTTTTAATTTTAAGATATCTTAGTGCATGTAGCTGAAGCAAAATATAAAAGTTGTTTAAAATTTCTGGACTTAATATTAATGGTCTCCTGAGTTCCTTAACACTGGGAGCTGTTTAAACTGTAAGAAACAGAACTGTTTTGATTAATTTGGAGCTGTGCACTTCAGCAAAACAATGGTCATCACATGCTTTTTTACTAATGCACAGCCTAATTTCCAAAAGAGAGACTGTCCATGAAGTAACACCACAAGAAGATATGAATTGCAAATTTTGCAAAGCCATAGTCAGCACTGCAATTACCAAACCAATGCAAGGAACAGGAGAATATCATCTCTGAAATTTTACATGCTACATTCCCTTTTACTTCAAGGGATTTTGAGTAAGTATCTGCCCCCAGATATAGGCAGGAATAGCAATTTTCTGAATACATTTGTTATCCAAAGCTTTAAAGCAATTTGCCAAACCAAATGTATTACATTTTTGGGGTTATTTGTTAAATTGTATATCTCTCAGCAGAACTGTTCATACCAGGCAGTACTTCCTGTATGAGAATTTCCTTCCAATGATTTATTATGTGTGAGAGAGTGGTGAGGCACTGGAACAGACTGCCCAGGGAGGTGGTGTAATCACCATCCCTGAAGGTGTTTAAAACATGTCTAGATGTGGCACTTCAGGACATGTTTTAGTGTTTCTGATAATATTTAGTAGATGGTTGGACTTGATCTTGGTGCTTTCCAACATTAATGGTTCTATGATTATATACATCAGTTTGTACCTAATGTACTCTCTGTGTGTGTAGCATGCTACTGTCACAGACATGTGATCATTTCCAGTCTTTCTACACCTTCAAAGTAAATTGGAAATTTTATTTTCAAGTTCACTGTTCCTGTACTGTTTCACAGCCCCTGATAAGCTATCTGTGATTGTGTTTTTCTTTGGGTGGCATGCAGGTGGTTTAGGAAACTATGCAACCTTTGGTTTTAGACAATGTAGACAATGCAAAGATTAAACCTTGAAAACTTAACTAATTATCGTGTGTTTTACCTATTTTCACAGTGGGAGACAGCTTTTGACCTTGAAAGATAATTGCACAAATTTGCTTCTATTAAGACCCTCCCCACACTCCCAATAATTTAATAAGTATAGGATCTCAATAAATAAAGTGTGTAATGCCAGTGTTATGAAAGTTTAATCATTGGTCATTACAGTAGAACAAAGTAATTTAATAATTGCTCTGTGAAGTACCATTAGTGCATGTTAACTAACTGCTGTTGGATGCTAGGCATCTGAGGAAATGTGTAATATCCCTCTAGAGCACAGTAGTCACTCTCTGTACTGCAGATGGCATGCCTCCAATAAAGGTATCTCTACCCAGAGGCTAATGCAGAGGTGCCATCTCAGGCAAGGAAAAGCAAGAGGTTTGCTTTCCTGAACAGCCGGACTTTGGTCAGCCTTACAAATAACCCAGCAGCAAGTATAAACTATAAGCTCCTGGAGCAGAACCATCCTTGTCATGCGGATTTACGTAATGCTCAGCACTGAGAATATTTCTTTCCTGTCCCTGATCTATTGCAAAATGGAGTGATATCCTCTGTCATGCCATGTTGTGTTAGATTATAGATGGTGTGATGTGCTGCTCATTCCTTTGATCACTAAGTAGTCTAAGTAGCCACCTGGTTGCATCCCCCAGACCTCCAGATCATGGAGAGATTACGTTAAGCATACCAGCTCTTAAAAGGACCTGTATTTTTCCACCCTTACATCTTACAATGAAGTCAGAGCTTAAACTTTGAGGTTTTCTCAAGAAAACCCCAACAAAATAAACAAAAAAACCCAAACAAACATAAAAGAGAATTAGCTTTTGTGTAAAAGAAAGAATAGGATGAATAGGAGTATCTTTGGAAATGAATTCTCTCTATGCTGCTGTTCATTTCTCCCAAAGCAACCCTGCCAGTAGAAGGATGCTGAAAAAGGATATCCTTTCAAGAAAAACATGTTCTACTTTGAAGAGAGGTGAATGACTGTACTTTCTCGAGTAAAGTCTTTATTAATTAACTGCCTTTTTTTAAACATTTGAAAAGCAATAATAAAAATGCTTGTGTCTCTGAACAATTACGACATTAACATCCAGAGAATGATGTCTGGAGCAGTAACAGAAAAATATTTCAAAGGATGATAAAAATAACTTGGACCGCATATTTAGCTTATTACAGCCTAGGAAGCTGAGATTCAGAGGGCTACACTCATAGTAACTTTATGCTGAATATTCTCAATAAGGATGCTGGCAAAATGTGTCAGGAAAGGAGTTAATCATCTTCTTAACTGTACAACCATTAAGAAGCAACAATCTGTTGACAGACTACAAGAAAAAGGAATTTTAAGAACTGAGTATGCACTACTATTAACATTTTGATTCTCTTGATGTTTTGTGCAATTTACTGGTTCCACCAGTAAATTATATATAAAAATACATAAGTAATAACAAAAATAATGAGTACAAGAAACTCCTTAAAATGTTCCTTAAAAATGAGGGCTAGCATAAGAATAAAGATCACATCAACACAGTGTCAGCAGCAAGTCAGAGTAATTAGCAGGAGTCTCAAACTGGCATTAAAATGTGTCAAATAATCATGTAAGTTTTGTGACTAGCAGGTAAAAGTCACAAGACTTTGGATGAAGTCACTGTGTCTGTGAACAAAATGAAAAGAGCAGTGGGAAATCCTGAGTGTATCTATACAACCAGAAAGTTTCTCAACACAGTGGCTGCACAGGTAGTGCCCCTTTTCTTTTTCCATAAAATGGTAAAATTAGGACAATTAATTGTTGAACAATAAATTAAACTCTAGAAAAAGATCTTCCATATAGCCTTTTGATTACGTGGCATAGTAATCTCAGTCTGAAAAAGACAGTAGGGAAAAAAACCACCCACTAATGACAGGGGTGCTGAAGTGTGTGGGCTTCAGTGGACCTCTGTATCAGTTTTATGTACTTATGTAAGGTCAAAATATGCTTCTTAAACACTACAAAGTTGAAACTGGTGAGCTCGCTTTCAGCTGACACAGGCATAACTGTCCAGTGTTTTTGCAGTGATCTGAGCTTAGCAAAAGAAAGGCAATTATGATTCACTGGAGGGCAATAAAATGTTTCTGCTAGATTTCTGTGATTCACCAGACTTTAGAAACAAAAAGCATATTGGAAAATCTGCTGTGTCATTTTCTAACTGACCATGAGATCTAGGCAGATTTGAATGTTGTTAAAAAGACAACAGTTTTATTTGTTTCTGAAATGGGTGTTTAATGGCTTGCAGTCTGCCCACAAGAGTTCTTACTCAACAAAAGTTCAGGCTTCTGATTGCTTATTTTTTTATTCCTTTAGTGTTTTCTTTTCTGGAATAAACATTAAATCAATATTCCTATACTGAATTCAACCTTCACATTAAACAAGGATTTGTTAACTTGTCTTCAACAAAAACATTGTGCTTCCGTTTTTGTTAGGTTCTTTTTAAGAAACAGAACTCAAAACACTGTCTTTACCCTGCTAGGGTTGTAAAAATTTCCTGGGCACTTACCTTTGCTATACTTCATAAGTATTGACTTTGTAAGCAATAGGAGAGTCCGTACACTACAATGCAATGCTTTTTAGTCAAGCAAGTGTAAAGAGTAATGGGAGTTACCAACCATTACATTTTGGGGTTAAGGGATTCTTTGGTTCAATCCTTATTCAGGACAATTAATTCTACTATGAATTGTCCCTACACGTAATGTAATCAATTATAATTGTGCATAGACAAAATTATTATAGATCTTTGTGAATTTTTTG
The DNA here is from genome assembly GCA_033439905.1 of Ceryle rudis. NCBI lineage: Eukaryota > Metazoa > Chordata > Aves > Coraciiformes > Cerylidae > Ceryle > Ceryle rudis. The sequence continues at coordinate 66,485 of JAAGNO010026657.1, read as the reverse complement.
GCTTTTGAGTAAGGGTTAATTGCAATCTTCTACTGTATGGATTTTTTTTTTAGTACATAGGTCAGGCAGCAGCAGCAGCGATTAGTTGTTCGAGTGAAGAGAGTTTTTGAGAACACTCTCAGTTTTGTTTTTTTGGTCATAGCTGGCATCTTTATGGACCTGTGTGAATGCAGGTTAGATGAGAATGTGCACTATAATAGCCTAAATATTTAAGATAAACAATGCTGTAAATGTCATCTAGAATTATAACTCTCCAAATGTCCTAAAAGGAAGACTACATCCTGAACTATATTTTGCACCTTTATGCCAACTCTGTATCTCTCCTTTGTGCACCATTATTATTACAGTTGCTGGGGGAATACATGAAGAAAATAATACCAAGCCAGAAATACAGGATGGGAAGCAGTACGAACTACAGGAAATTAATGCAGATGCTTTGTTTACTCTTCCTCATTTCCCTTTTGCATCAGTGCTGCTCTTATTCTCTCTCAAATATTCTTCTAGGTATTATTAAAAGAATGGTGCAGTCACATAAGGTTTAGGTCACTGTGGGGTTTTGTTGTTGTTGTTGGGGTTTTTTTTAATTATTTTTATTTTCCTCAATTTAAAGAGTGAACAGTGTCTCAGGAAAGTTTAGAAGTGTATTGCACTAGGTTATAATTATCTCAACGTATCACTTCTTGTGGTAGGGTTTATTCATTGAATTGCCTGGAATTTAAGTTGACAAGCACTGATCTGCAGACATTATTAAAAATCTTGACACGGCCATTTCAAAGCTATTAGATGCTCTGCTTCTCTTTCACTGGCGTCAACACGGCACTTTCAAAAACTAAGATAAGTTCAAAACATTTGACAGTTGTTTACAGATTTATATAATTTTGAATTCATGCAAATTTCAAAACAAGATATAAGGAATGTGAAGTTATTCCTATTTTTGAGGAAAATCCTGTCTACCTCTCAAATGATAGCTTTCCCCTTTCTCCAGAGAGGCTCATTAACAGCTTCTATCTCCTATAGTCTTGCTTTCTGGGCTGTGAGTCATTCTAGCTCTCCTATGCTGCGTTATTCCCTCCCTTGTGTACAAAATGGGCATGCACTGTTAGTTTTACTGCAAAGTAATTTCTGCTGCCTCAAAAACCTCTTAAATTCAGTTTTAGGAATTTGAAACATAGCTGTGAAACATGTTCAGTTTCAAGAGTCCTACAGTCTGTCACTGCTTCCTCGCTGCAATCTGGAATATGCAGTTTTTATTATAGCAAGCATTTCTTCATCATGGATTCTTTATATAAAGTGTGTGCAACCTATGGTTAATGGTGTGGGAATGTTTTATTGCAACTTCGTCTTTTAAGTAGATGTGTTTCTAAATTATTTTGCCTAAAGCGTCTGTTATGCCTCCTGTAACTCATTCAGTATTAAATCCCACTTTCATTTAGCTTCCAAACTGTATGAAGCGTATAAAAAGAATCTCATTTTGCTTATTGTTTCCTTATCCTACCTTTGCAAGACTTTTTGGTGAGGTTATCCAGTCACATTAGATGATTTAAACTCCAGTCAGGGTAAAATAATGTGCAAATAGAAGAATTAATAATGCTGCAAGCTGACAACACAGTGTATTGAAATTCAATAGGAGACGGGCAAAGATTGAAAGATAAATGTACTTAAATTACTTTAAGGAGGGAGAAAACTCTCTGTCTCCTTCAGCTAGCTGGGATCTAACACGATGGCAGGCAGAGAAACAGATTGTGCAATTATTATGGTTCTGGTTGCATCCTATTAAACAAAACTCTCCTTTGAATAGCCTTCATCAGAGTATACTTTTCTTGTTTTAACACTTCTTGCAGTCAGTTTTTCCTCTGAAGTCTACCAATCTCCAGACAATTTTAATCCTTTCCTTCCCAAAAGTGTAATCTACTTAACTCCTTCTCTAAGAGAAAGCTGACTGTAACTCCATATTATGGTGTGATTTTACTTAGAGAAGCAAACATCTTTTTCTTGCAGTGGGTATCATTTCTTATACTTGAAAGGTTAACTGTGAACTTATTTCAGCAAAGGATAAACCTCTCCTCTCTGTTGGTTCTCTGAAAGGTTTCAGAATGAAATCTTGCCCTGAGTGATCTGGTCTGTCGTATATTGTTTTACATACTAACACAATTTGTACATACAAACTCTAAACTAGTGGAACTTATCGGGGGCTCTTGATCTCAGTGGGAATGAAGCATTTTGACATGAAATGAGCTTAGAATGAATATTCTTCAGCCTTCTTTTCCTAAATGTACTGTAATAGTATGAGTGAGCCAAGTATAGAGCACAGCTCCTTCTAAAAGTGTGTTAAACTGCAGTTACTGTGCCCGAATGCATGAGAAAGATCTTACACTGCAAAACTGCAGGGATTGAAAAATTGTCTTTATTTCTTTTTGAAAAAAAACTAATAATAATTTAGAAGTTCAGAAAAGCATGGAGGTAGTTATAATACTTTTTTCCAGTGATTTGATACACCATTTTCCTTTCCACCTGCTGTTTTATTTTTGGTATTTTGGAAGGACCAGGAAGTTTACCATTCTGCCCAAGACAGCTGAGTTGGAATTATGGAAGTAGTTTGTTCACAAATCAGTTATAAGGGTTTTTTTAATACATCCTTTGACTTCTGTTAGCTATGCAGGGACATGGTTAGTTTTCAGCAGCTTTTTTTTTTTTTTTTTTTTTCCTCTCTATCACAGTCTTTTAGCAACCAGAAGTGATATATTTGGTTAATTTATGGATCTGCATGGCCTCTTGATTCAAGATGTGAATTATCTCACAGAAACAACCCCAAAAGATGAATTTAGATATATATTTATGGATGTGGAGATATTAGTTTCTACAATTACAATAGTCCTTTAAAAGTCAACAAAATATGTGCAACTTCTTATTTATTGGAGAACTGCTTTGGTCTGGTTCTCTATATCAGATAATCGAGTTTCTATTTTTAAGTATATTATAGAAAAAAGGTGCCATCACACAAGGGAACCAATCATACTCACCTCCAGGTATCATTTGCAAAGGAAGAAGTGGTGGCAAGAAGTGAGGAGTCAGAGACTGATGGGTAAGCAGCTTTCCAGGGGAATTCCAGTCTATGAAATAATCTTTTAAAGAAATGGAAGTGAATATTTTTAGATATGCAAAATATAGAAGATACTTCTGTACTGCTTCACTTGGATCTTACTTTCATCACTCTCAAAAAGCAGTGGATTGTGATTTGAGCTGTGCTGTATTTGTAAACGAGAAACTGGAGTTAATGGCTGAAGAATGACAGGTGCCTTTTTGGCAAGGAGGAACAAATACTGGTTCAGTTTTTCAGAACTGAGAGGGTGAAGGAAATCTAGCAATATAAATTGTGATCTTTGTTCATTCCACTTATTTTGGATTGAGTTCAGTTCATTAGAAGAACAGCAACCATACACTTTGTTCAGCAATATACCTTTTACAATCAGTCTTTCTTCATACAGAATCTAATTAATTCTGTTTTACACGCCCCTAAAGCATTTTCATTTTTGTTGTGCTAAAAAAGGCAATACCACCAACCACATCTTGAAAACCTGGCCTTTAATTGTATATCATGCAATGGGATAGAGTAGCTTTCAGGCCATGTTAGGTAAATTTTGCCTTCACAAGCATGTACTGTTTTTGGTGGTTCCTGATATAAGAGTCTCTGACGAAGCAGACAATACAATAAGTGCAGTTTAAGGGAATAATGTGAAAAATGTGTTGCAAGGGTATAATTGATATAAAAGATCCCATTTGTAAATCGTAGAATCATAAAATCATTAAGGTTGGAAAAGACCTCCAAGATCAAGTCCAGCCTTCTACCCAACACCTCCATGATCACCAGAGCATGTTCCAAAACACCACATCCACCTGTTTTTTTAACATCTCCGGGGATGGTGACTCTACCACTTCCCCGGGCAGCCTGTTCCAGCACCTGTCTACTCTTTCAGTAAAGAAATTCCTTCTAATATCTAATTTGAACTTCTGCTGGTGCAACTTCAGGCCATTTCCTCTTGTCCTGTCCTTAGTTACTAGGGAGAAGAAGCCAACACTAGCGTCCTTAGGCTGGAGGTTCATTAGAACCTCCTCTCAGGTAGCTGTGGAGGGCAGTAAGGTCTCCCCCTCAGCCTCCTCTTCTTCAGGATAAGCAATTCCAGCTCCCTCAGCCTCTCCTCATAAGAAATCTTCTCAAATCCCCTCACCAGTTGTGCTGCCTTCCTCTGTACCTGCTCCAGTACCTCAATGTCTTTCTTACACTGTGGTGCACAAAACTGGACACAGTACTCAAGGTGCAGTCTCACTAGTGATGAGTATGGGGGCACAATCACATATGCTGGCCACGCCATTTCTGATACAGGTCAGGATGCTGTTGGCCTTCTTGGCCGCCAGGGCACACTGCTGGCTCATGTTAAATCAGCTGTTCACCGGTACCCCTGATCTTTTTCTGCCAGTCAGCTTTCCAGCCACTCCCCCCAGCCTGTACTGTTGCCTGGGGTTGTTTAGACGGAAGTGCAGGACCTGCACCTGGCCTTGTTAAACCTCAGCCCACTGAGCTTGGCCCATTGATCCAACCTGTCCAGATCCCTTTGCAGAACCCTCTTACCCTCAGGCAGATCAACAGTCCGTCTCAGTTTCGTGTCTTCTGCAAAATACCTGAGGGTGCTCTCAATCTCCTCATCCAAATGACTGATAAAGATGTTAAACAGGACTGGGCCCAGCACTGAACCCTGGGCAACACTGGTGACCAGCTGCCAACTGGGTTTAATTCCTTTCACCACAACTCTGTGAGCTTGGCCATCCAGATGGTTTTTAACCCAGCAGAGTACATTTGTCTAAGCCATGAGCCACCAGCTTCTCCAGCCCAGTGCTGTGGGAGATGGTGTTCAAAGGCTTCACTAAAGTCCAGATAGACAACATCCACAGCCTTTCCCCCATCCATTAGGTGGGTCACCTGGTCATAGAAGGAGATCAGGTTGCTCAAACAGGACCTGCATTTGACTGGGCCTGTTTCCGTGACTGTCCTGCACTTGCCATATGAGCACACCCAAGATGAACCACTCCATAATCTTCCACAGTACCGAGGTCACACTGAGAGGTCTGTAGTTCCCTGAATCCTCCTTCTGGCCCTTCTTTTAGATGGGCGTCACTTGGGCAAGCCTCCAGTTGTCCAGGATCTCCTTTGTTAACCAGGACTGCTGATAAATGCTGCAGAGTGCTAAATGATGTTAAGTGTTGTGCAGAAGAATTTGTTGAGGAGCCTGGTACTAGAATTTGAATAAAGGTAGGATATTATAGCTATAAATTAAAAGTTGTCATACATTTTCATGTACAGTATAATCATATTGTAGTTTGACTTTAAGTATACCCTACCTAAATCCTGATTCAAGCAGTCTTTAAATCTGAAAATTCAAATCTCAATAAATATCTGGAGTACTGATCAGTCCTACTGCTTTTCTGTTCTTTATTTCTAGTTACCAGTCATGTTTGATTGATTAAAACTTGGCTGTAAACTGTGATGGAAAAGAACTACAATCAATCAGACAAACATCCCCTTTCACTTTAAATGAATTGTTTTTAAATCATAGTATCTCATTTTATATTTTTGTTCCCCATCATTTATTGTTGAAGTTCTTTGAGTTTTCTTACATCACGCAGACCTGTTACTTGGTAGGCATAAACTGACTTAGTGGAATTTATGCTCTGTTGATCTCTTCGCATTATTTTGACATTTTCAATGCTATATGCAATTACCATATTATTCTCCTTTAATTTAAAGGGTTACAGCCAGTTTAAACAATAATCTTTGTACTGCACATATATTAGCTATACTGTGGAGGCCACATATACATTCCAAGTAAATCTCTCTTTACCTTATCTTCTTATAGATATAGGTGATTTTTAAATACTGCCAGAGATTTTGTTGTCAGTTCTTTTTGTTATTTGGGATTACTTTTTATCTTAAGAGCATTACTTTTAGACTTGATTTGCTGGGGTTGCTTAAGAGTCCAAATCTACCTTAGAGAAAAATATACAATAGGAGTGATTTCTACACAGGAAATAGATTTTATTTCTTTATTTTCTGTATGGCTTAGCTCTACCGACTCCAGTAAAATTATGCTAACCTACATTAGCTGGAGGTATGGCATTATGCAAGTTTCCTTTTAGCTGCAATCTCTTTTTTTCATTATTATCCACACCCAGTGTTTCACCCTATCTCATCATCTGCCCTATAGCCCTTCTCATCTCCTTCTCCCTACCCAAACAGAAGTTATCTGCTTCCCCCATCTGTCCTTTTTATTCCCCTTACCCCAAACCAACTATCTTCTGCATTTGGGAGGAGCCTTTATCACACCATCTCATCTACTGCCTTCAAATACTTTCCCTAACTTTGCTTCCCATTATTCTTACGAACAACTGTGCGGTGTTGAGGCTGCTCTGCATTGCTGTGCTGACCTACTTGCTGCTTGTTCTGTCTGACAGTGTTTGCTGTTTGTCTCTTGCTGCGTTCACAGTGTCTAGGGTCTTGAAATAGAAAAGATGTAACTATGTCTTTGCTTTGAGTTTATAGAACAAGTAGCATATTAGAGCTCTCAGATGCTAGGCCATATAGGGGATATACTGAATCTGCTCAGTGTTGTAAATTCACAGTTCATGACTAGAAAACATCAGACAAAATATATCTTCTGTAGAAGTTACGTAGAAGCACAAATGCTGGACATCCTTTACTACTTAGGAATTTTTTTTTGTTCTGTGTTTTGGTGAGTTTAGGAATCCCTCCAAAATGATCAATAGAAATTTACTTATGTATATACTCCTCTACTTCAAAGGGCATATTTGCAGGTCAGTAAATTCACCACCTTCCAGTCAGAAATGTAGAAAATGTTCACATCTTGGTGGCTAATTTCCCCCAAATGTAGGCTAAGAGGAGAAAGAGAAAGGGAATAGTGAAAGAAAAACCTGTAAACGTGTTTGTGCCTGTAAGTATGCAGAAGACCAGAGAGCGGAAAGCCACGCATTTTTTATTTGATACTTTTTATGTCCTGATAGGCACAAAAGACTCTTCTTACACTGGGACTTGTTAGTTTTTCCCCTCTCTCTATGCACAGTTCTGCATAGTTCACATGTGAGACCGATAATGCAGATTTCACTTAGTATTATTCCTCTCTTTGTGCACTGCTGCATGTGATTTCCTAACTCATTTGTTTCAGCTTTATGTTCTCGTGGCTCAGTTGACTTCAAAAGATTCACAATTCAGTCCACACTAGCAGCATCTTTGCATGGAGAAATATGACTATTTAAAAAAAAATACTCCAGTAATGAAATCTTTGATTATATCAAGGTGTTCTCTATAAATCAGAGTGATTTTGAATTAAAAACATTTTATTTGGAAAATTAACATAACCCTAAGATTTTTTTTAGCTATTGGAAATTTAAATGTCAGTAAAGGTGCTTGTTGGATGCAATTAAACTTCTCCTTCCAAGAAAGTCCCCATGATTATTGCTTTTCGCTGAAGAATATATAAACAGAAAACTGAAGAGGTAATGAAAGTGTACCACATACTTTGTAAAATACAAATCAAAATCAGCTTTTTCAATCCTTTTGAAGTTTTATTTTTTTAATTCTTATTAATTAGGACTTCAAATTATTAATGTTTATGGAGTTTTCTAAAGCTTCATCAAAGGTCCTTACAGCATAATGCAATTAATTTTCAATTGATTAGGCAGTTATAAATAAATGAGAGTTTTTTCTATGTGAACAATGCACTCAGATAAACTGGTTTGTGGCACTAATGTGATAAAAGGAATGCTGCAGGAGGGTTGTCACATTTATTATGCAAACTTGGAAAATCCTCAGAATTTGGAACATTTAATGTTCCATTCTCCACCTGGCTTCTACTGATTTTTTGATAGGGAAAAACAGATAAGAAGTAAATTATTGCCCATTTTTTTCTCTCTAAGTCAATTATTCACCATAAGTCATGGCTAGGAGACATTTGCATGTTTAATGCAAGCTTAGTTGTGGAAAAAAATCTGTGCTTTATACTTTTCAAACATTTTAATTAAACCAGTGGCATTTATGAATATGAAACAAGTAATAAATGCATTTTATTTGTTCAAGAGATTACTGAAGGATGATGATATTCTAATTTGGAATGGTTTTACAGGTTCCTTAAAGTCTTTCAAAGCTTTTAATGTTTAATGTAGAACAATGCTTTTCTAACTTTAAAGTAGACACTGCAGCAAATAGTAAACACTTTTTTACTCTTGGTGCCTTTTTTTTTTAATAGAGACAATTGTATATGTAGGATATAAAGCATAAAAGAAATGACAGGATATGTAGGCCATATGCTTCTCCTCTTTAATATGTTTTACAAGATATGCATTTTATTTCAAAAAACATTTTAATCATTTAACATCAACTGTTGCATCCCGAGGGGCATTGTTGCATCTGACCAGGCATTCTGAAAAGAAAAAATGTTTATTCATATCTATATTTGATGGATAGGAGTTATTAAATTATAACTGCAGCTACATTTTCCAGATGTGTTTTTGGTGAATTGGTATTTTTCAATAGGAAAGATATTAATTGACAAAACCTCTAAGTAACTCTTCTGTACATGTGAGATACAAGTTACTCTCATACTGACAGTGATGTCAAAGATCATTTCTTAAGGATGGATACACAGAGGAAAATGAAGGATATAGGCAGGAATGCTGATATTTTGCTTTCATCATTACATCAAAAAAATAGAATGCGTTGCTCATTGTTTATGAAAAATCACATTCTTTTTCCTATCTCTAGTTATAAAATTCAATTACCTAAATATTCTTTCATTGATTTAATATGTTTTCCTATTGGCAAAGGGTTCAGCAGTATATTTTCCAGCCCATTTTGTAGTTCAATTTTGGATGAGTCTAGTGGCAGGATTTCATTTCTCTTCTCAGCTGCAGAATTGATCTTGCAATCTGAAATGTTTCTTAATGGTCATTTAAAATGCAATTTGTTTCTTTATAGCTTTTTAAATGCTGTCTGAGTAGTATTGTTATTCTTTTATTGTACAAGGATAGGCAACATTTTCTACCAAAAAAACCTAGCAATATATAGCGAGAAGTGTTCAGGCTTGATCAGTGTTCTGACTTTATATTGGCCTTGCTAAAAGTAATTATGGGCAATATTTGCATTTTTATATATATAAAATACACACAAACATGCATATATATATATATCAGATGATCCTAAAAGCTATTTTTCTAGTTTCCAAAGAGTTGTGTTTAGTGCTTATCCAGTTTCTCACATACAGAGATACCCTTTTTCATATGCATATACTTTTCTGTTTCTGGTTGTCAACATCCTAGGTTATGATGGATAACTGAATGGAAACTAAAATAGTTTTGGGGTTTTTTTAAATGCTGCTTCTGAGAAATTCTTTCCTTGTGAAGAAGTCTAGCAGCATGTCATCCTGGCAAGGTAATATAACCTGCTTCTTTAATTTATTCTCCAAAGGAAACAAATTTCATATATTATCAGTGTCAGCAGATCTGTTCCTGCAACACTTTATACCTTTTTGTAAATTAACAGCTCCTGATAATAGAATTATTTTCACAGACAGTTACAAAGGGCACTTAGGGAAAAAAATAATTGGACCACTGGTATAAAAAGGACATTTGATGATGTCATCATGTCTGACAGGTGCAATGGAATATTTTTGCTTGGAAATGGAGGATCCTGCTCAAAAGTATCTCTTTACACACTTAAACATATTTGCACATACACAAACTTAAGCCCATATTTAGTAAATTGATTTATCTGCTAATATACTTAGCAGTGGAATCTGGTTTTGTTTTACATTATTAACTGTAATTCCCATACATATAGGTCAGTGTGGTCCAAACAAGAGCCCCGTGTATCCTGTGGGTTGTTCCCATTCTGTGCACTGGAAAAACAGAACTGATGTTCAGGCAGCAATTACTTCTTCCTGTGTTTGCAAGCAGTGCAGAACTGGGGCCTGCACCTGGGACTATATAAAAAGGTGGGATATATTTCTAGGACATGTTGGTTTGCATGATGGGGCAATCTGCTCTTGCAGTTGAAGAGAAGGGAGAGAGAAAGGAATAACCCAATATTAACATATAGATCTTGCAGTTGCTGGGGCTAGGAAACTTTGCGCTAGATAACACCTCGAAGATGAAACAGCAACAACACAAAATATCAAAAATGGCGAAATTAACCTCAGCAGCGTAGTGTTAATAAAGAGTAGCTCCTTAAGTTATTCTTTTTTATATCTGTTAAATTATTTATTGCTATTTTAACATGTTAAAATTCCCTCTTCAATTGCTCTCACCTAAAAACTGCAAAAGATGTTAGAAGGCTGCATGGTAGGAGGAGGAATGAAGTTGGGATAGGTCCATAGGAGTGTTTGGAAACATCTCAGCCCTAATTTGGATGCACTCTGCATGCTAAGTCTCTCTTCTTCTCAGCGAGTATGATTACTGTATACCACTGTACATGCCACCGAAAATAGATTCTAAATTCACAATGTATCTACGTTGTGACTTCTTTTCCAAAAGTAATTTTTATGTTCTTCACCTCTTTTGGTATCTGAACCATAGAAGAGCATTCTACTTCATAACAGATCTTGTATTGCCAAGTTTCTAAATCGTAATAAAAAGTGACAATTAAGGATTACATGTAATTTGTTGTAAACAATAGTATTTCTATCTGTGATCATATACGTGTGTCAAATCAGTTTTCAATTGTTTGGTTATCAAAAAGGTTAAAATATGAATTACATATGGCTACAAAATATTATATACTTTATTCCATGTATACATAACATGGTAATACACCATGAGTAGAGTTCATACAAAAGTTCTACTTCTGGAGTTGAAATGAGGACAGAATAAGTCATGTTGACTTTATTCCAATAGTTTATATTCAAACAAAATTACTTGAATTTGACACCAGTAAAGGCTTCTTGTCTTTACTTCCTTTTACAATTCCTTTTCTGATGAGTATCTCCAACACTGCCACATGTTTATGTAGAGCTTGCAAGTGAGAAAGGGATCTGACATCAGTAAAAGTGGAAATCGTGGCTCTGGTGGTCTCTGGATACAGATATATAGCAACCCTGATACTATCCTTTAAGGGGATTAGGAACTCTGACTGGATGAGATTACCACAGTGCCTGCCACCTGTTGCCGCTGGGAATGGTTCTAAATTTAACAGCACTACTCTCTAGTGCTTCCACTCCATGTCCCAGTACTTCAGTCACAAGTGCAGTGGCATAAATCGTCAGTCACTGGAGACCTAACACCTTCCCAAAGGTGCAGAAGGCATGCTGGAGCTAGCACTACTACTGCCAGAGCAGAACTGACAAGGAGTTAGAGACTGCAGGTTTTTAAATTTAGCACAGTCTGGTTACTTCTGCATTAAAGGGTAGGGCAGGACAAATTGAGGACAGAGGTTTCATTTACTACAACCTGCTAGGGTTGCAGGACTGTGTGTCCACACTGCATCTTAACTGGCAATCAAATTCACACAGGTGCCAATTCACCAGGCATGCCAGGTAGGCAAAGAGAAGAAACTACCGGAGTAACCTGCAGCTATGTTGCAAGTGCAGTGCTCTAAATTGTGCCTTGACATATAAGTTCAACCTCTATTCCATTAAATATTCAAACATTTTTAGTACACCAGTGGAGACCTCAAAGGCATAATGCAAGACAAATCTTCATGGAAAATAAGCCTACAGTACAGTAAATCTCTACTGTATTCTACATATTTTTAATGAGTTTGACCGTACCTTTTGTCATTTGTTGAAAATTTACTGTTTTTAACATGTTTTTTCAGTGCTGGATCATCTTTGCTAAAACTGAAAGCAAACAACTAAACAGTGATTCATGCTGGATTTAATGGAAAAGGAAAAGAAATGGAAAGGGAAGGGAAAGGAAAGGTCCTCTGATTAAATCTGCAATGGCTTGTTATACTGGTTTCAACATATGATATATTGGCATTATGATGTATAGCAACCCTCCTCCCCCCCAGCTGTAATTATAGAAAGTACACTCTCTTAATAGGTACGATAAATTTCATATTGAGAAGACTTTCAAAATATTCCTCTTTTAGTAGCAGTGGGGCATCCACAAAGATATCAATTTTTATCTATATTAATACTTTTTGCAGCATGTCCGGGACTGAAAACCAGATCCTCAGGTAATAAAAATCAATGTAGTCCTACCGATGTGATAATATTACTGTGATAAGAATGTTAAGTCTTCCATTAAGCCAATTATTATGGCTTTCTTGTACACTTCTAACTTTTTGCTGAGTTGAGAGGTACCTTTCTGGATGCATTCAGGTAAATCCATCTGCAAATAGAAATGGATTTAGCTATGTTTCAGTAAAGATGATTAATTGCTTTTCTTGGGCTTGCCTTATTGAAGAATGATGGATAACAGTTTTCATCCTGTTCTCCTAACTGATTGATCTGCCTTTGGTCTATTCTCCAGTGTGAATAAAAGGAAGGAGAGTTTGTGTGACAAGATTCTTCGGTAGCATCTCTGAAAAAAAGCTTTGTACAGCTTCACGTACCCTGTCCCCAGTTCAAGAGAGAAAGGGAAATACTAGGGAGTGTCCAATGGAGAGCTACAAGGATGATTAAGAGACGGGAACATCTCTCTTACGAGGAAAGGCTGGGCAACCTGGGGCTGTTTAGCCTAGAGCAAAGAAGGCTGAGAGGGGATCTTACCAAAGTTTATAAGTATCTGAAGGGTGGGTATCAACTGAAGGGTGGGTATCAAGAAGATGGGGCCAGTCTCTTTTCTTTTCAGTGGTGCCCAGTAACAGGACAAGGGGCAAAGGACACAAACTGGAACAGAGGAAGTTCTACCTCAACATGAAGAAAAACTTCTTTCCTGTGAGGGTGACGGAGCCCTGGAACAGGCTGCCCAGAGAGGTTGTGAAGTCTCCTTCTCTAGAGACTTTCAAAACCCACACGAATACGTTCCTGTGTCGCCTGCCCTGGGTGATCCTGCTCTGGCAAGGGGGTGAACTAGATGATGTCCAGGGGTTCCTTCCAACCCCTAACCATTCTGTGATTCATAGGCTAGCCTGCAGGGACTATAGGAGAAATAACTGTGTGTCTAGAAGATCTGCTTGCAACCCAAGTTTTCCACTACTAATCTTACATAGAGCAATATCTTCAAATATTTAGTTGTATTTGAACTGTTAAAAATATCTGATTTTTTTTTCTATTAGCAATCATAAAATCATAGCATTCAAAATTATGGTCAGTTTGGTTGTAGACATAATCTAATCTATTACAGTGATAGCCCTAATGTCACTACAGAAAGTTTTATAAGGTACTACCACATATGTATTAACTGAATTGTTAGAAATGTTTTGCTATCATTAGAAGACTGTACAGACACACACATGGAACCAGGGTCTAATATATTTCTGTTGTATGCAGAAAGTGAAGTTACGTTGACAGCTCTCCTTTCATGAACAGTCAGTAAACAGATTAATTCTTTTTCTCAAGCTATCATCAGTGGAGTAGGTGTTTGAAGCAACTGTCTGTGTTCTGTCTCCCTCTGATTTTACCTGGACTGAATATGCCTTGAAAAAAAGAATCGTGACATGGATGCAGTTTTCTTACATCTTTATCAGAATTTCACCTGCTCAAAACAACTTCATAAACCCATATTCTATTAGTCTCTCTCGAGATTCCTTGATACAAGTTTCAGCTTACCTTGCAAATGTTAGAAGTAAGTCTGGATCTGCCATGACTTACCCCTGATATTTTCAATATTTGCAGGGCAAAAGGAACATGCAAAGTAAGAAGGATATTTACACTACTCTTACACTGCAGCTGCAAAAGTACCATGTTGGTAGGGTAAATGAACCCTAACTGAAGTGTGCACTGTCATAACTATGTCGCTACTGCTGCTTCTACTTGTTGTTTTAAAAACTACTTCAGTTACCTGTATGACCAAATAATTTCTGCAATCATATTGCAGATATACACCTAGTCCTAGAATTTTCATACAGTACTTCTTGTTGCTTTATGTGAGGTTGTGAAGGGGGGGGGGGAGGAGGAGGGGAAGGTTTTACCTGGAGTGTTTTATCTTCATTGTTTTGAAAAGATAGAGAGATAGGGTTTCCTTTAATATTTTGGATTAAAACACAGTTGATGTAAATTGCTGTTGGTTGACTAGCAGTGTTAGAATAAATGACAATTTATCATGAAGGATGTTGTCTTCCTTTGAGAATGGCAAATGTCTACTTTTCTCAGCAGAAACAATATGATAGCAAAAATGAGAGATTTTGCTCTGGACTGAATGATGAAATAATTGTTCAATAAATACTGGTTAGTTTGATACAGGTTTTTGTTTTGAGAATTGATTGTTTGGATAGAGTAATTGGAGTAACTCTTTAAAGATGTGACAAACATTCTACTGGCTATTATGAAATCAAAAGCATTTATTTTTAATATTTAATAGTATGCAAAATACACAGTCTCAGATGAAAAGATAAAAACATCCAGAAATTATGTCAATGACATTGCTTAAATGAGGCTTGCAATTGCCATCCTACTTTTATAATCTTTCCCTATATTACAATGAAGATACTGAATAATTCAAATCATTACAGTTCTGTCTTCGTGAAAGCCAGGAAATAACTTGAAGTTACTGGGAAGTCTTTAACAAGTAGTTTAAAATCTCTTGTTCATGCTATTCTGGAAATCTATTTTTTGAAGTGATAGTTTTTAGAGCAGGAAGAGAGGTGAGACAGAAATGCTTCATGCTATTTTGACTTCACAGGATTTAATTTTTAAAAGGATTTAAATCAAAGGATTTGAGTCAAAGTATTTAATTATTTACATTGGATGAGTAGCTATACTAACAGAATACTATTGTATAAATCTGATTTGGGATGGCTGATATAATGCCATCTTCTATTTCCAGTTGCAGGCAATGGCAAAATGATCTTTGATCACTACCGTGTATCGCCTTCAGCAGTAGGACTGTAATGTGTGTATTTACTTAAAATCTAACAACAGTCATTTTGGTCAGAAACTGATGGTTTTTAAAAATGTTTCGAGTTTGAGTTATGAAACAAAAACTTCAGTAATATACTGCACTTGTTCTTTAGCAGTGCCTAGACCAACACAATGTCTCCTTCATTACTGGTAAAATCGGAAAAAGGAAATATGTAAAAAATTGTCTTCTATTTGAAGACGGGTAAAATGAGAAAATGTTAATACTCCATAGGTTTGAGATAAAGAGCTGAAATTATAAAATAGAGCTTCATAAATTAGCATGTTCTAACTTGCTCTTCAGCTTTTGAAAATTATTTGACTGGGATGCATTTGTGTCAGGAATGTTTCCTCATAGATGGGGGATCAAAAGAAAAATGCACAGAAACCACCCAAAGATCAAGGTCATCAATTTCCTGACATCCCAAACTGCTTTGTGCCATGCAAATACATCTGTATTTGTTTATTTGTATGGGAAAGAAGTACAGGCTAAAATATCTACTACTTACTGAAAGAGGCAAAAGGGGTGGACTGGAACTGTAATTAACTTCCATGTGGTGGCTGATGGGCAATCTTCCTGGGACTTGTTATTTCCCTACAGCAAGTCAGAATTCTAGCAAGAAAACTGGCTTTTGCCTACTGGCATGGGCTAAACCAGTGGGTAAGTGCTAGTTTGCTTGTGTTGTGCCTCCTGGGACAGTGGTGACCCTGGGGGTAGGATAGGTCTTCCTTGGGTGAGCAGCTGGTACTAGGGTTGCCCAGAGGGAGAGCGTGGCCCTTGCCACCGATGCCAGGGAGGCAGTGAGGGCACAGGTACTAATAGTAAAGTTGCAGGGGGATGGCACAGAGATTGCTGTGTTATGGAAAGTCACTGAAAGCACACTTGGAAGCAGTGCAGCATAGGAGTAGTCCCACTTAGTTGCTGGTTTTCTGTTAAGATGCTGAACTGCTATTTTTTTTTGTATAACATTTGTCTTTCAGCCACTGCGGGGAAGCACACTATGCCTTCCTCAGGGCTGTAGCCTACTCAGGGTTGTGTCTAACTGCATTTAGAAGTTTAGCCTTCAGCTGCACCATCCTATGTTTATAATAGTCAGCTATGGCTAGAGCACCCCTTGGTCAACTGGAGCCCTAGGCCCTGCAAGGAGCAGCTCTGTGAAAGGCAGGAGGTGCCTTCTGGTGAGGTGGAAATGTCAGCCTGGCTCCTGCTCCTCCACTGTGCTGTGCCATAGGTGGCTGTGGCTGATCTTGAGCAGGGAGCAGAACCAGGGGAAGAAAACTCATTAACTGCACAGGTTCACTCCTCCCTTCATCTTTACTGTGATACCAGCTCAGCAGCAGCAACCACCCTCCTAGCACATGAATCGTCATTGAAGGAATGGAAGAGGAGGACCCCTTCTGGCTCCTGTTTTGGGTGGGCAGCTGAGACCCAAGGCTGGCTGCAAGCAGAGCCTGACAGGGTTCAGTAATTTTGGTGGAGGAGAGTTCAGGATTTAACCCAAAGCTCAATTTATACCTAAATTATAGGGAGTGCTTGGATTTTGTGTAAACTTCACACAGTTTTCAAGAGAGTTGGTGGGTTTTAGTATATATTCATGCCTTTATGCTGAAGAGTTATTTGAAAATGTGTAGCTGGTTACTCACAGTCCCAACTGGAAGTCCATCAGATAGCTAGTAATCATCCCAGCCAGTCTCTTCTAGAGGGTTACTCAAAGCAGGGTTTTAACTAAAACATACCAAGAATAGGTCTTTGTCTCCTGACTGATTAGTCATGCAATACTGATATTGCAGAGTACTTGCAGTGGCGTAGAAAGATTAAGCCAGGTAAAGCTCAAGTCTCTCTTCCAGAGAAAGCATTAGTTTCATCAGGGAGACTAAAAATAAATATTCAAAACCTAGTAATTCAGCAGTGTAATAAAACAGCAGTTATATCTGGTGAAAATTTATGGAATTAATTTTATTTTTTCATTCATTTTCAACTCTTTGTCACTGTTTAACATAAAAATGATTTCAAGTTTTTCTGGTAGTGAGATTTTCTGCAAAGCAAATGCTTCAAGAGAAAGAGGATATTTACCCACTGTTCCAAACTGGAGGAACCTGATTTCAAAAGCCCTGTAATTATGGGATGTATTTATTATTAATTTCTGGCTTACACTCATTCTTGGCAAATATAATGCATGGTCTTGTCTTTGAAAAGGTTATGTTAAATGAGGCTTCCTAATATTATCTGAAGAAGCGAAATACTTCTTCCTGCCTACTGCTAAAATTCCATTTTTTTTTATTATTATTTTTTTTCTTAAACAGAACAAACTCTTCCAAAAATACAAAGTGCAATGGGAGAAAAAAAAAAACCTTAAGACCTTAAAAAAATGGAGGAAAAACAATTTCACAACTTCATCAGGTTTGCCACAGTAATTATTAAACTTTTTGGAAGGGAGTTTATTTTTTTCATGCTATGGCATTCTGGTAGTAATCACATGTGTATGATAGAGATATTGGTTTTTTTTTTTATTTATTTTATTTGGAACTATTTAGAGCTGTTTTAAACACTTTTCAGGTTATATTCTTTCCTAGTCGTGCACACAAGGTATTCTGAGATGCTGAGAAATGGTATAAAATGACAAAATGTAAAATAAATCATGAAATTAATAAATAGTAAACATCAGAACTGGAAATTTGGAAATGAAATATTGAAATAGTTGTCAAAAACAGAGTTTGCTTTGAGAGTTTTAATCAAAATTCAAAGTATGACAAAAATCCGGGATCAGAATATAAAACATTTTAATGACAATATTTGAACAATTTTGTTACCTCTCTGGAAAAAAACAATTGCTTGAAAACAGTTGCTGGGAAAAGGAAGAGTAATTTCCTTCCACTGGAGACACACACGTGCTTTATTTAGTGCTAAAGAAAAGCATCTCGCATGTAGATTTATCAATGTTTTTATGTTGTTGTTACAATTTTATTCATCTTCACTTTCTCTGATCTTCCAGCTGAGAAGAACTAAGCATGGCTTCTTTTGAAGCCTTTTAGTAATTTACTGTAATCAGAGTGCAAACTAATAAGACAGAAACATCTTCCCACAATGGAGTATCGCACCAAAGAGGTACAAAGAGAAGATACTGAACCTCGTTGGGAATAATGATTGTAATCTGTTGACCAATCTTTCTTTGATAAAAAAGAACAACTTTGACTCTCTTTTATTCAAGGCTTTGTTTAATTCAGTTTAGTCTAGTCATGGATGTGTCATCGCAGGGCCACCCACAAGTTTATTGTTATACTATATATATATATTTTTTTTTTTAATTAGTTGCTGTAGTTGTGGGGAAAAAAGCCAACCACATCTTCACCTCTGTGATACAGCAAGACCCTCCAGCACAGTGGACATCAATAGCAAATAGCTTGTGATATTGTTTCCTCCCCTCACAGATCCTTTCCTACATGTGACTTTGTGCAGCGGGTGACAGAAGGGCAATAAAGAAGGGCAGCAGCAGGAAGGAGTAAGGTGTACAGGGAGGGGGTACACTGCAGAGAAAACAAATGAAATAAAAACAAGCTGCAAGTTTCTCATATAGCCTGAGGCGTGTGTTATCCCGCTTTTATGAAGCTGGAATTCTGTGAGGCTGGCTGGGATATTTGTAATTAGGACGAAGGAGCATCAAGAGAGGACCCCAGGAAAGCACCTTGGAACGTTGCCTTGTTAGTTCACCAGCGCGGGCTCTCCACAGGCTGCGGCTGCCCCAGGAGGGCTCTCCCCCCGCTCGGCGGGGTCTCTCCCGGGGAATCTCCGCGGGGGTGGCCGGAGCCCCCGCTCCCCTGGGGGCTCGCGGAGCTGTTCCTCACACTTCTCCCCTCGCCCCTCGCAGCCGGGCCCCGTTCTGCCCTTTCTGAGCTGCGCTTGCCCCGAGGAGCCGCCCGTGGCCGCGGGACTCACGCAGACCCCTGCTACCTCTGCCAGCACCTGCATCCCGGTACAACTTTTCCAACTTTTCTTTTAATCAGGAGTTAATTAGCGCTTCCCCCCCCTCCCCCCCCTTTTATTTTTTTTCCTGATGATGATTCTCGCAAAGAACACCGTGCACAAATATGCAAGAAGAAGGGATTACTAGACTAGCATTTTTTGAAAAGATTTTTGTTTTTAATTTTTCTGTTACACTTGCCTCTTCTTTGTTATTTTGACACCAAATCAGAAAAAGAATATTAAACCACCTCAGAGATAACGGTCAAAATGAAAGAATAACAAGGCCAGACTTTTGAGAAAGATGCTTACAAGGCATGAGGTGAATCTGAGCCCGTATTTCAGCAGTCTGCATGCTCAGAGCCATGGCTTCAGAGATGTTTTGAAGCAAGCTGTTCTGCTAAAGCCCGGGGAGAAAACACTTCCTTCCTTCATACCTCAAGGTCTTTGGGTGGCTGCTATGCCCTTCCCAGGGCTCCTGCTGCTGCCTCAACTGCCCACTGCTACATGGTCTGCGAGCCCAGGGCAGACTGCAGAAGGCTTGTTAAGGAAGAAATGGGCCAGTCACTTCTTTTCAGTGGTGCCCAGTAATAGGACAAGGGGTAATGGGCACAAACTGGATGGAACACTGAAGTTCCACCTCAACAGCAAAAACTTCTTCCTGTGAGGGTGACAGAGCCTGAAACAGGCTGCCCAGAGAGGTTGTGGAGTCTCCTTCTCTGGAGACTTTCAAAATCCACCTGGATATGTTCCTGTGTGG
>JAAGNO010026657.1:2985-41787 GCA_033439905.1 Ceryle rudis | reverse complement strand
TGTTATTTTGGTATTGTATTTTTTAAGACTTGGCTTCTATGAAATGGGCTTCTGTGTGTAGAGGTATTTGCACAGATTCCTAGTATTTTGGAACAGGAAGTCTCTATGAAATTAAATCAATACTCCACTTTTTTGAAAACTATTAATGTATGTAACTTCCAGCTTCATAGCCATACGCACGACAAACACAGTTCTCCAAATAGTTTATTCCAGCTGCCTAAAAGATCATCAAATACATTTGGGTTTTTTGCTTTTAAATATAAAAGCTTTTTTTACTGTAGTCTAAGTAATTCTGAAATCATTTTTTCATATATCTGCAGATGAAATATGCATCTGTAGAACAAATTATTTTTAAATGCATAGTTGCAAAAGGAAAGTACATAAAATCCACAATTTTTGTACATGGTTCTAAACACCAGAGAATCGAACCAAAGTAATTTTACTCTTCTGGACTATAAATTAATTGTGAACCTTCCTGAAGAAAAAAGGACAAAAAGAGATGATGGCTAAATGGCAGCAAGAGGAGGAAGATTTTTTTCTTGGAGCAGGTAGAAGAGCAAGTGAACAATCTAGCATTTTCCCTACACCTTCACAGTAATATAAACTGTTATGACTGGTATAAATGAAATGGTATCAACTTTTCCTCTCAAGCATTAGGTTACTGAAAGCAGTTATGGCTTGTGGCTGTTTCCATCAGTTCCCAAGCGAAAGTGTGCTGCATTTCTGTGTCTGAAAAGTCAGTGGGAGTGAATTCCAACAAAGGCACCTCCTGCAGATTTTGGCTTACAACTCGATGTTTGATATGAACATATGAATTCCTAGGAAATCTTGAAATGTCTATCCTGTAAGGAATGCATATCTGTCATTTTCTTCAGACTAGCAAACTGTCTTCCTTAAGCAACATAATGACTTGGTGACCATGAAGATTTTCCCATGTTTTCTGCAGGAGTTTGCTGCTCTGATATTGCTAGAGTCTAAAATTTCCAAAATACCTCAGTTTAGGAAATCTGACAGGAAATCATGCCATCTGATTTTCTTCTTCCTCACTGCAGTCCCTTCCAAATCTGTGGTGCTGTGAAGCTTCTCTTGTGCTTGTGTATCTGTTTCTGGTTTAAAACTGGTATAAACATCTTGCATACATTATTGCCATTGGTCAGTTTTGCTGCTGAGTTTTCTGTATGACAAAGAAAGAAAACCTGAAGGTGATTCAAAACTTCTTCTGTAGCCCTTTAAGAAATCTGCATCCTGTTTTGTAAACAGCTCCAGCCTTCTGTTGTAATTGCTTTTATTCCTGCTGCTAGCTTTTGGGCAGCACTTTGACTGAACTTGATAAATCAGTCTAGTAACCAAGACTTGTCTGAGGAAACCTGGTGCGGAATACTTACAGCTTCATGATCACCATACTAGCTGTCAAAAAAGAAGAAAGCCAAACTAATAATTCAGGAGAGCAGAAAAACATTTGTGAGCCCTTGCCTGGCACTTGCTTATCACACATTGAGTTCTCTTAGAGCAACTCTATGCATGGAGAAATTTAAAAGCTGGAAAGAGGCTGTATCACGCTGAGTGATCTGAACTCCTGCTGCCACTGGATGCTGTCATGAGACTATAATTTTAAATTTTTTAAAAGCTACCCAAACCACAAAAATATATACATTTTTAAAAATAGTGGGGTTTTTTTTGATGTTGGTTTTGTTTTCTTTTGTTAATGATTATTTTACTTTTAAATTTTCTCCTCTGGACAGAGTAAACATTTTACAAGCTTTATTTGCATTGGAAGTTTTTATGCAGATAAGCAATTGGTTTATGTTTTCGAAGGAAAGTTGTTTTGGCTACTGTTTAACATTCCTATGCCCAATGTGATCTGTCTTTTTTAATAGTAAATTTGTAAAGTTATGTAGACAAACTGACATGTTCCTGGCTCCTGTTGAGGGTGGTAAGGGTTGGTTAGAAACAGATTTATTCTCAGACTTCAGTGGCTCTGCCTATTTCTGCACCTCTTTGCTAGCCTCTGAACCAGCAGCAGAAAGGAGGGGAAGATGGAACTGCACCTGCTGTGGAGTTGTACTCCCTGAGATGGAAAGATTTTCTGGTGGTTTATTCAAAAAATTTAGAGAAAGTGGCTGAGAATGTGACATTGTATAAATGTGTGAAGTTAATGTATTTCCCAACAAAACGTTTCTTATTCTGGCTGTATATTTATTTGTGTAGCCCCACCTCACTGACACTTTGAAGATATTAGATAATTATGAATGATATCTAATTGTGAACATGGCACATTATTTTATTCATTTTGTGAAACGTCAAAGTTACAACATTATTTTAATTATCAATTCAGGAAAAGTGAGGTTTCCTTAGACTGAATGGCTATACAGAAATTGAAATCAGAAATCTGTTATCATCTCTGTAAAGTCCTACATTTTGTTGCCGCTTAATAGTGTTTACTGAGCATATTCTTCATATTTATAGAATGTTTAACTGAGATTTTAGATTTCCCTTTTTTCTGCAATAGAAATAAATGTCTGGTAAGTTAATCACCAAAACATCCATTCAAAATGATTTATAAATGTTAAGAGCAAGGAACTATCATTTTAACTTAGTCTGACCTTATGCATAATGCAGAACATAAAATTTTCATCTGCCAATTGCTACATTAAATCTGTAATTGAAGGGAAATAGTGGCTATTCTTCACATAAATACTCCATTCTTTTATTAACAGCAACAACAACAAAAAAAAGTGGAAATGGATGAGTTGCATTATCCTCACTGTTGTTCCTCTGAATTCCTTTCAGCTACTGGCTCATTCTGCTCCTCTTACTCCTAGCTTACTTAAATCATTCTCTGATATCATCAATACTTTTTTCCATATGGAATGATAGGAAAAGTTTTAGCAAAACTATCCTGCTAATACTGGTGTTTTAACTCAATAATTGACTATTTTAGACTGTGGGTGTGCTTATGTTACTAATAATGCATTTCATAAATGAAAAATCTGCAGACAGTGGTGTCCAAAAAGAAGGTGAATTTTGCAGGTAGGTTTTATGTCTTTTCTAACTTAAAAATGTGATTTTTAATATATAATATGCTTTTTACGTATTTAATGATTTTTCTTTCTTGTCAGGTTATAGATTTATCTAGTAGTAGATCACAAAAGAGCTATCAGTATTGGTACACTCACTGTGGCTCTGCTGAGATTCCACATAGTTCTGTTATTTTCTGGATTTTACATTTTATCTTCTACATTGTGTGCTCCTTTTATTTATGTGACTTCAGAAGCAGTAAGTGAAATACACTGTCCTGAAGGATTGTTACTCTGCATGTTCATTCAGGCATTCATTTCCAAGGCCCTTATAATTTCTTATTTGCTGTTGCTTTTTTTTTTTTTCCAAAAACTACTTTCTGCTTTCTCGTTCATAACTCTGATGTTGAACATTCTAGGAATAGTTGTCTTTCCTTGTCCTTTTGCTTTAAATGTAGGATAAAAACCGCATCACTTTACATGTACATTGATAAATATTTTATTAACATATTTAATGTTTGTAGAGCTTTTCAGGTGAAACTTGCTGAGGATGTTTCATAAATGTTGTTGTAAATGCTTTGTTACAGCTCTTCCTCCACTATGCTGTTTTAATTGCTTCCTTTTCCCCTCCTTAATTTAAAGAGTGAAGAAAATTTCTCCAAGCTAAATATTTGTGAGAAAAGTTGCTTTCATTGTGATCTCCTCTGAATGTTTCAAGTCTGCAATTGATTTTATAGAACTAGTGAGGGCAGCTCCACTCCACTAAGAACATGCAACATGTGAACAGTACCAGAAGCTCTCTTTATGAATGATGACCTTTGACATTGGTATTTGTCAGGTGACACAAAGAAATATTGGATAAACCATAAATATTGAAAAGGATCTAAGATCATAATTTACCCAGTATTTTTTTCAAAGGTATCAACTTTAAAATGAAATATGGAAATTATTTGCAGTAGCATCTGTTAGTAATACCACTTAGCAGAGATGAGTGAGATCTGCTTGGCACAGCACATGCACAAGACACATGCTGAGAGAAAAGCCTCTCTAATTCAGTTATGAGACTAAGAGTTTACTAAAATTTATTTTCAGTCTGTATGAATCTTTTATCAGCACATAAATTAATTCAGAATTTTGTTATGCTTTCATAACACAAAATATGACTTACACCTTTCAAAAATAACGTGTTGGAATAGCAGTCCATTGAAGGTGAACATTAATGGAATTTCTCAATCACTTTGGTCTTTTAACCCAACCTTTTCCTTATCCCTTATAAATGCTAATGCAAAGCTTCATTCAAACTCAAGAGAAGCAAAGTAAGGCTTTCATTTCACTAATTTATTGTGCCTTATATTGCGATTTCTTTTGCAAGGCAAAGAGAGAGCTGACGTGCTTGTATATTTGTATGTATTGTCTGATATCCAAGATAAAGAGAGAATAATAGAAAAGGAACAGAACAGGATAAGCAACATCTCTGCCAGCCATGCCTGTTCTGAAAGGCAATTTGCAGGTGCGTTTCTTGCTTGGTGATGAAAAAGTTATCAGACACTGTAACTTCCTACCAGAATTGTTCCACTGAAGCAAAAAAGGGAAGAGTCATCCTGATTCTGCTTTATTACACTTGCTCAAATACTTTGGATGCAGTCACACCAGGAAATCTGGAGATGTTTTTTTCCCCTAGTTGCCCAAGACAATGCATCTCTTCATTAACCAAGCTGAATCAGAGTCTACTCTCTTGCTATATTTGGCCAAAATTATTTGATGCTTTTCTTCTCAACATTTAAAACACATGAGAAACATTTCTTACATTTAGTCTTATCTTCAGGAAGATTGTATGGACAGTATAGACTTTATACAGAGGTAAACAGGAACACACAAGTATAAAAAACAGATTTTCAAGAAGCCAGATTTAATTCTGAGCTCTTTGATTAGTAGGATAAATTTTTGCATCTTAGATTATATTTTCTTGTCTCGGATTATTGCCATGTCACAGGAAGCAACACAGAAGTGATTTAACGGAGGAAAACTGGGAAAATAGCAGTTTCATAGTAAGAGAAAATACTACATTTTGGGGTCCTTTACTCAGTATCCAAGAAAGCCTTTTTCTGGCCAAATCAGGTATTAGAAATAAATCATAAATACTAAGATGCCTGTACAAGGAGAATTTAGGAAATTGATGCTACTAGACGGTTAAGGGGGTAGTGTAAACTATACAGGCCGCAGAGGTTATGACATATCAGTAGAGATCTTTCAAAGATTGTTCAAAACTTTGTAAGCTAGATGTACTGTTTATTCACTTATTTGTTTGTTTACATGCTTCTTTATTTTGCAAATGCTTTTTATAAGTAATATTTGGTCTGAAAACTGAAGGGATGTTTGGTTGCTTGGGTACCACTGGCATTTTTCAGAAAAGAATAGAACTGCATTCCAGTCTACCAAGGAAATTTTGGTTGATAAGTGGAAAAACTACAAAGGGGTTTGTGTCCTAGAATGAGAGAATCCTGTGACTGCATCCTGAGATAAAAAACAGTTTGAAGCAGGGATTCATACAGAGGATCAACTTGAAGTAGGGAGGCCAGTCAGAGCTAAGATAGCCAGGAACGCTGATTGTATGGCTGGAAAAAGATCTTCACCTGGAAAAGTTTGCACAGAATTAAGCTGTTGAGTTTTCTCCATGGAAGCACTTACTCTTTTGTTTTAATTTGTTCATGTTATACTTGATATTCTATTTAAATCGAAAGTAGTTCATAGAAGTTCCTAATATGATGGCACTAGTACAGCAGCAGAGCTAATATTCAATAGAATGGAAACTTTTATTTAAAACAATATTATTTCTTTCCTGTAATCATAGGGGAGGGGCTTGTTGGCATTTAGCATAAGATATCTTCATTCAGGTTACTTTTTTGATCTCTCTGTTACTGGCATTGAAACTTACAGCTTCAGGATATATAATATCTAAATAAAACCTGAAATATGTACTACATTGTCTGCATTAAACACTTTTGCGTTTTGGCATTTCCAAACAATAACAAATACAGCTTTTCTCCTTTTTTTTTAGTGCTCTTTTGTGGTTTAGTATTTTCATTGTACATATGTTATACCAGTGTTCTATATTGTGAAGTCTGAATTCTGGCTCGATAGCTGACTAAGAGTAAGTCCAAATGAAGTCAGAGGAGACTAGTTCAGAAAGATGGTATTAATTATAAGAGTAGTATCAGAACTGCATGATTAATGGCCTGCTTGTATGCACTTCCAGCCTTTACACTAATTGCTTATATCTCCTAGAAAACTGCTGAGAATGCAAAGACTCTAACCTTTCCTTTTATAATATGAAAAATTCTTATGATGATGCTTATTCATTTGTCCTGGAAAACAGAGCAGGATTATAAAATAGACGCAAGTAGAAGCGTAGGATAAACTAGTAATCCTGCTATGTCAGTGTGCCCAGTGCATTTTATTTAGTGAAATACCCGTTTCCATGAAATGAGGAAAATGTAGATTGTTTTGTTTCATTCTGCTTCTTCCCATCATCACACCAACGTTTTGTACAATGACAGGGTGATGCTCAGATTAGATGTGATAGCGAAGTTGCTGTGCTTAGCAGTGGCAATAGGAATCCAGTTAAGCGCTGCAGAGCATTTAAATTTGCTCTGACATGGCTGCATCTGCCAAGATCAGCATTACCTATCTTTGGTTTTATCACTGAGCTTGACTCCCTCAGTTTTGAAAGCACTAGCAAGATTTGACTAGGAAAGGTGCAGGGAAATTCATGAAGGAAGTGAGGAAATAGTGCAAAGTAGAGAAGTCCTAAGTATCACTCATGCATGAAACCAAATTCATTTTCACTTAAAGCCAGCATAACAAATTGGGCATATGTTTAAAGAACTTAAATACTTAATGTATTTTTTTAATGTGCTGAAGAGGAAGGATGAAAGACTTCAGCATGAGCCTTGTAAACCTCCCAATCTCACGTCAAGATTTGATTTTATGAACATCTATAGAATTCACTCATAGCAAGAACAGCAATATGAAGAAATCTTTCCGGTACTTTCTCTAGCTTCAGAGATCTTTCTTAGCTGTCTGAAGTGCCTAATGCTGTATGTACAGTACACCTGCCCAAGAAAATAAAACTCTTTATCAATGCCTTTTGGTGTTGTATTCACTCTGGTGCTGATAAAAGTGGCTGGAATATGTGAAACGTCACCACTCCCCATCTGCCAACACCACCACCTTCCCACTCCTCAGAAACCACTCTTTTACTCCTGTTTACTAGAATTGTAGCTTTAGAGGTATTTCATGACCAGGCTGAATAGGCTATAATTTTTGCCTTAATGCCTCATATTCAGTGTCTTTGATTATACTGAAAGCAGTTTTGAAAGAAGAAGCTTCAATGGTTTTAAACTTGTTCTGGTGGTGTTCGGGCGGGGGCGGGGGGGGTAGTGTGTGTAGTTGAGAGGGTAATTTGTAATTTGTGGTTTTATCTCCCAGGAGTTGTTTGAATGTTGTTTTTTTTTTTTTCCTTGTGACTGAAAGCTACTAGTTTGATCTAAATTACTTCTGTTTATGTTTAGAGACTGTTATATAGTGAGTTACATTCTGTAAGATTGTTTGGCTTTGTATTGGTAAAGTGTTTTTTCCTTTATTTTTATCCCTTGATTCATGCTTTTAATATAAATCCCAACCTTCAAAAATAAGTAGTGGTCAGCAGAGACTTTCATTTAGCTCCACAAGTAGAAAGGTCTGTTTTCGAGATGTAAACATCTACATTATCTGCTGCTTCTTTTCTTAGTCACCAGAGTGCACCTGGAGTGAAGGACAGTGACAACACCTGGTGGTGGATACCCATTACTGTGTTACACTTCCACCTCCTAATGCTGCAGCCTGTGTAAATACTGTGAAAAACCAAATATTACACCTGCTTCAAGACTAGCTAGAGCTTGACTTTTTGCTCTTTCTAATAGCAGGTGGAAAATTCTGACAACTTCTTCACAGGAGTTTTAATGATTTTACTGTAGAGGAGAAAAATAGTTTTCAACAGTCATGGGGGTGTTTATTTAAAATATCCTGAACTGTCACTTATTCAGCCACATAACAAGGTTGCTGAGGATGAATTGACAGAGCTGTGAATCAAAATTTCCTGCCCACCTGCTTTCCTCCCTTGTCAGCCTTGTCAAATTTCTCTTGCTGAAATCAAGGAACATTAAGTTCTTTTAAAGAAGTGATACATTCTCTGTGAGTACAGTTCCTTTTTCATCCTGTCTTATAAATATTTAAAAAGTGTTAATCTTGTTTGTTACCTGACTGATAAGCACTGGGCAAAAAATCTGTCAATGCAATTTCATTACTGAACTTAGATCAGAACTTTTAGAATGTTGTTAAAGTCACAGGGTAGAATTTTTAAAGATACCAAAATTACTTAGGAACAGAGTCCCCATTTGCACTCCTTGGTAAAGCCTTTATTATTAATACATACATAACTCAAGAGTACACGCAATTACAGTTTACACTTATTTTGTGATATCCTCAATAGCAGTTATGGATTATACAATCACATTAACCGCACACTGCCAAGTCCACCACTAAACAAAGTCCCTCAGCACCACATGTACACCACATGTCTTTTAAATAGCGTCTGGGATGGTGAATCAACTAGTTCCCTGGGCCAGTGCTTGACAACCATTTCTTCTTGTCCTATCACTTCTTAATAGGGAGAAGAAACTGACCCCCAACACACTACAAGCTTCTCTCAGGTAGTTGTAGAGAGTGATAAGGTCTCCCCTCACCCTCCTTTTCTCCAGACAGAACAACCCCAGTTCCTTCAGTTGTTCCTCATAAGTCTTGTTTTCTAGACACTTCACCAACTTCATTGCCCTTCTCTGGACATGCTACATCACTTCAAAGTCCTTCTCATAGTAAGGAGCCCAAAACTGAACACAGTATTAGATGTGCAAGTACAAGGGAAAATCACTTCCCTACTCCTGCTGGCCACACTATTTCTGATACAAGCCTGGATGCCGTTGGCCTTCCCAGCCACCTGGGCACACTGCTGACTCATGTTCAGCCTGCTGTCAACCAGCACCCCCAGATCCTTTTCCACCAGGCAGCTTTCCAGCCACTCTTCCCCAAGCCTGTAGTGAGTCCCCAAGGGCTAGTGATTATGAGATTGTCCCAGCTGTCTATAGAATATTTCGCACTCCTCTTCATCCTGGTTGGGTGGTCTGTAACACTCCTACCATGATGTCTGCCTTGTTGACCTTTCCCCTGATTCTTATCCATAAGCACTGAACTCTGTAATCGCCATCGTTAAGCTCTTAACAATCAAAACACTCTGTGACATACAGGGCTACCCTGCTGCCTCTCCTTTCTCGCCTATCCCTTCTGAAGACAGGACATGTCCCTTATATTGCCTGAACCCATCAACTGCAGGGTGATGCACAACATTGTTCTCCAAGACTTCATGTCATGGTTTTGGACATCATACTCTGAGGCATGGAGGGCAGATTCTGTCGGCTCTACTTAATCCTGTAAATAGGATGCTTAAAGTGAATGTAATTACAAAAAGGATCAGTATGCAGTCTATGCAATAATTTGGCATCTCTGTGTTCGCTGCCATTATTGTGAAGGGTTTGTGGTTTTTTGTGTTGTGGTTTGTTTTTGGTTTGGGTTTTGTTGTTTGTTTGCTTTTTTGGTTTTTTTGTTTGTTTGTTTGTTTTTTTTTGTGTGTTTTTTTTTTGTTGTTGTTTTTTCAGGTTTTTTTTGTTGTTCATTTATTCCCCAGTGTGCTATTGATTGATGACTGTGAATATTACATAATTAAACAGTCCTGGGAGGTAAAACTGGAAGCTGTTCAGTCACAAAGTAGATTTGGACCGTTAGGCATTATTAAATCCTGCATATTCAGTGTTTGTCTTAAACTTTTAACATCTTTTCTGTAGCAGTTACGTGTAGGTAATATTACTTCTTTAGTTTCTGGGCTTGCTATTAATAAATCGGGTGCTCACCTTTCAAAGTTAATCTGTAGTAGTTTGGGGTTTTCTTATTTTTGTATAAATGGAGCCTGACAGTTTCTGTTTTGAAGAAAACAGGCCAAAATATTTTGAAATTATAATTAAAATGTTTTAATAGCTGTTGAGGCACAATGAGTGAAAATAAGGTGCCTTAACAATAGTACATATTTTTATGAAGAACTGAGGAATAATGAAAATAAAGAAATAAATGGGCAACTAGAAAAGTCATCAGCCCATGACATCTTATTGCAGCCTCACATTCTTCTCCCTTCTTCTTCCTTCAGGGAATGCATGGGGGGAGGATAAGGCAGGTGTCCAACTCCTTTTCCTGTGCCTAATAAAATTTGCATCCTTTTTCCCTCTATTATGGTATTATTATGGTATAAGCCAGTTGCAGTCAGTTGTTACAGTGTGTAATGGTTCATGTTACACAAAGCTGGTCTGTTATAAAGGATGCACCAAATTAAGCAATTCTTTTCCATACTATCTGGCTTTGGATCCTTTCAGAAGAATACATTTCAGATTTCACCCACCTAGCTTCTTATGAGTGTCTCTTTCCCCTTATTTTCTTCAGACATGAGAATCTGAGAAACAGAAGTAATGCTATTTAAACAATTAATTGATAAATTTTAACCTCTTTTTTCTTCTTCTTCTTAGCTCTTCCTGCATGCCTTGCATCCCATTCTCTATAAGAGATGTTACTACTGATTTCTGTACCTCACAGTGTGCCCCATCATTGCCAGTACCAGGATTACAGTGCACCAGTCTGATGGATGGGAGGAAGGGAACTAGGGAACCACAGGAGGAGGAGGGAGAAGGCAGGGCAGGTGAGATAAATGAAAGTAGCCTGTGGGACAAATGGGGAGATGATGAGTTTTGCATTTTACATCCTCACAGAAACTGTGGTCAACTTGAAGAACGCTGTTTCCTTCATCCCTAAACCCTAAAATTACTAAACTATAAATACATATGAAAAATAAGTAGGGAGTGCTTGAGAGGGAAAAGTTGTATATGAATATTTGCAGTTGTACTAAAAGAACCAGAGAAAGGAAGACAGGTGGAATGCAAAAAGGGGTATGAGTATAGTGGAAGGGCAATACTTCTTGGGAATGTTTAGAGTCCATTTGAAAAAAAAATATATATCAGATAGAAAACAGTTTTGGAACCACTGACAAATGTTTATATATATTTGTGAATCTTTCAAGACTAAACGCAGATATTCTCTGTGAAGACTACAGCATTTAATTAGTTAATCGACCTACATTACCTAGAAACAGGAGGTATGATACCAGGCTAACATTACCTTTAGGTGTGTGTTTTTATCTGTACCAATAACACAGTTTGTAGTTTATAATCTTAAGAGTTAGTAAATCTTTATGGTCTTGGCTTCTGCATACATTTCATATATATATATGAAATATAAATTTATATTTTTAAAACAATTAATGAACTGCACTGAACTGGTTCATTTTTCATTTATCAGAATCTCCTGTCTCTCCTGGAAAAATAGGATATTGAAACTGATATACAGTAGCTTGTCATTTGAAGCAGTTTGATAAATTACCCAGACGCCATGACAGGCTCACGTTGCCAGTCTTTATTGCATTTAGTTTAATACTTTTAACTCCGTTGTAAAAAGTTTGGATGGAAAACATTGGAACTAGAGATGTGATCTCTACAGCTCAAACAGTGTGGCTGCCTTCTGGCATGGCCTGCTTTTCTCAGACTGAAAGAAATCTGAACGAGGGAAACTTTTTTAACAGTTGCATTGCAGCAGGAGTCAGGTACTGATGGCAGGATCAATGATTTAGATTGGCAGTGATCTACTGTAGTGACAGAAGGTGTCTGTAATAAAATCCAGTCTGTGAAACTAAACCAGATGATACAAGTGCACATGTAACTATCCATTAGTGATTGAGGGTGCCATCCCTCTTAAAATATTGCAGAACCAACCTTTGCAATCACTTTTACAGTCTACTGTAGTGGTGATAGTCAGCTGTCATGCCTTGTGCTTTGGCTGCTCACGAGCAAGACATATTTTGTAT
Organism: Ceryle rudis; assembly: GCA_033439905.1. Taxonomy (NCBI): domain Eukaryota; kingdom Metazoa; phylum Chordata; class Aves; order Coraciiformes; family Cerylidae; genus Ceryle; species Ceryle rudis. The sequence goes on along the minus strand of JAAGNO010026657.1, from coordinate 29,718 downwards.
AACACAACACTTGGAAATAAGTGTCACTTGTTGTTCTAACAGTGCTATTTTTGCCATCTTCTTCTGACAACAGTAGCAACTTCCCAAGGGCCGGCTGCTAGATATATCTGAAACAAGATATAAATATGGGCTTCAAAATCAGTGCGTGTTCAAGTTTTAGCATACGACACTGCACATAATAGTCGTACACTTACAGTCTCTGCCTGCCTGCCTTCACAGTACTTCTGCTCATTTGGCTACAGGCCCTGAGAAGTAATTGCTGATAAGAAATGTTATTCAGGACAGATAGAAATGTTAATGATTATGTCTGTGTTACACCTGAGATTATGTAACAGCCTGTGTCTTACAAGGGCTAATTATATAATTAGACTGTGCGATATGGATGAAATACAGAAATCATAAACCCAAGCTAGAAGAAGGAACTGTGATGTATACATTTTGATAGAAGTTATTGTTGTGGATACTGTTTGAACATTTAAAGTTAAAAAAAGTAGAAATGAAGGATGCTTTTTTGATGCCTGTTCTGACAGTAAATATTTTTTTTTAAATGTTTCATCCTACATACTCTCCTAAATGCCCAAATAATCTATTTTTAGATTTTCTTTTACATATTTACAATAATTGAATCAAACAGGACCCAACTTTTATGACAAAGCCACACAAAGTATTTTGAATTAATATCTGTTTTCCTACATTATGTAGTAGTATTAACCTGAACAACACACAGAACACCCTAGAATTTGTTTATGTAAGTTCTCGGAGTGATAGAATAGCTTTTAAACTGCTGACTGCCAAAACCTAGGGAGGAGAAAAACTGCATGATATCCACCTGTTTTCTCCTTTTTCCTTAAGCTTCACTTTGATTTTGCTGTCGGAGACAGGATATTGGGCTATGTCTGTCAATCTTTGGTCTGAACCATAGCAACCATTCTTTTTACTTTATTCTTTAGCTCTACAGGTCTTTCAAGTAAAGAAGCATCACTTCAGTGTTGCATAATGGAAAGTCAAATTGCATTTAATGGCACCAAGTTTAGTAAAAATGCAATTGTTAATGTCTCCCAGAACAGTATAATAGATATTGGCTTTTTTTAATTAGATAACATTAATGGAGGATAGAGCCTAGACTTGTTGAAGTATTTTGAAAACTTGATGGTCATTCTTTTGTTTATTTTTTTTAAGTGTAAACTAGGAGTAACTCTAGTTCACTCATGCTATTAACTCTGAAAGGCGTGCCTAGAACAAAGTGATGAAATGACTGCATATGTACATCTAATATATAGTAGGCAGTGGCAGTCACTCTTCAGGGTTAGGGTGAATCCATCCTAAAATGACATTTTCCTGTGTAAAGGCTTTACTCATATTATGTAGACCCTATAGAAGAAATTTTAATTCCTTTTCCTATTCCTTCATTTCCTCTGAAGACTGTGCCTGTTGCTAAATTCCTTTTAAGTCTGAGTGTTAGAGTTAAGTCAGTTCTAGGGCTTTAGTGTTTAATGGGAACTTTGCCTTATACAATAGTCATTGGATTCCCAGCGGATATCTCAGTGACATCACCTAAGTGAAGCAGTAAGAAAATGTCAGGAATCCTCTTCCATTCTGATCCCTTAGAGTGAATTTCCTCACTCTGAAGTTTCTGTGCCAGTCCTGATGCTTCCTCTTCTGGTTTCAGTTACTTCATTAAATGGTAGAGGAGCATCAACTCTTTTTGAAAGGAGGACTTTTATCTTGCATATGAAATGCTTACTGTACAATCATTGCTTTTAGGCAGAAGGCTGGAACCAATTTTACTGACTGTAAAGGTTTTTAAACTCTTTAATTTTACTGCCTGAATGGCAAATAGTTAAGTAAAAACTTTTATATAAATGCTTCAGATTTGCCTAGGGAAAAGGAGCTGTCCTGAAAATAAGGGTAGCGTTTTAAAACTTCAGGCATCTGATGTTCTACAGATACTAGTGAATAACAAAATTAATCCAATAAGATGTAGCTCCTTAAAGAGAGAAGAAGTAATAGCTCTTACTTGCTGAATTAATTATTTTACATGTAAATGTAATCCTTTTCTAAAGACAGATTTGTTCCTAAGAATACAATTTGAAGTAATGAGGTTTCCTAAATATGATGGTGCTTCTACCTCATGTTTGAAAGCTTCAAAGATGAAAGAGGAATTCATGATCATTTTGCAGTCCAGTTTAAATAATTCATTTTCTTGCTTACCATTCAAAGCATACCAATAAAGTGAAATGTCTTTCACAGTGAAGATTTCACAGTTAAAAATATTAAATGTGGCTAGGGAATATAACTTACTGCACTAAGTTTTGCTCGTCCCATTCAGTTGTTTTTGTTGGTGTTGTGGATACTGTATTACTGTATAATTTTCCCAAGTGTGCAGTGCATTCATATTGTTTACTTATTTGCTGTGCAGACAGACGTAAGGTGTAAGATCTTTGATGCAAGCTAGAGAGGAAGTATAGATGAAGAGCTAGAGACAAGAGCGAGAATTTTTCAGTAGTTCTGCTACCGCGGATATAACAATGCTTGGAGCATCTCAAAGCTTAGGAACAACACACTTTTGTCTGTACAAAGGAACTGCATGTTGGATGCCATATTGGAATCAGTAACAGAACTGGTATGGACTTCATGAGGGACAAGATTATCCTCTATAAAGCCACAAGCTTTGGCATCTTTCAATGCAAAATAATGCAATACAAGATACAGAGCCTAAATTCAAACAAGAATTCTTCTATATTTAATGCTACCTTTTTTTTTAATCAATCCAGGGACTTTTTTTTTTTTTTTAATACTAGGAGGTCAAACCTCTCTCCTGAAAGAGTTATCAGGACTAGAATACTATAGATGTAGCTACTGTGTCTAATGATATGCCAAAACCACTAACAAACATAGGTGGTAAGATTATGCTTTCCTAAAGTGGAAGCATAACCATAAAATGTATTCAGTGGTGTATCATCACAGATTCCATTTTAAACACTTGAATATGAAATTTCCTCCCATTTTGTGGGAAGTTGTGACACTACACAGTTGAATTACTTTAGTCAGAGCATGGATTAAAATGTTGATACAATTTAATAACTTCTTAGCCTTGAGGAAAACATAGTGGGCGTGTGATAATGAAAATGTTAAGTCTGATTTGTTCAGAAGTGACACTGTGATTGGCAAGATGAAAGACTGGTTGCTTTGCTAGATGAGGGTTTTCTTATGAAAAGCTGCTTAAGCTGGCAAGTTGGCATCTGTCATACACAAGGGCACTTTCATATTTTACCTACTGTTTACCATTATATTAGCAGAAAACATTCACACTGAGTAGGAGAGAGTTTATTAGAGGAAAATGAAGAGCAAGAAGAGATCATTTTCTCCAGCAAGATACATGCACTACCGTTGTTTCAGACACTTGCAGTGAAGTGAGAAAATCTTGTACTAGAAGGAACAGACAACATTTCGGAGAGAGTATCAGGAAGTAGAGATGCATTCAACAAATCTGAAAATACCTTAGAAATCAGTCCCTAAAGTTACCTTTTCAAATGCAGTTGGAATAATTTTTTGAACGAATCAATCTATTTGTAAGTATTTGAATTGGTAAATCTTCTGGGTTATGAGCTTCACTGAAAACAAATACTCTTTAGAAGTTCTTGATTTTCTCCTCAGAAAACTAAGGAATTCATGTATTACCACTGTATCCTGATTGAAATCAGTTTGACATTGTGTTAATTATATTATAATAGACAACAATGTTTTATTATTTGAGATATTGTAATAATACTTGATAAGTACAGTAGTAACAAAACAGCTACTAATGGTCTTAATGCCTTCTAGGGAATGGCATTAAAATTGTAAAATTGGTTCCAACTAAACCACTCCAGTACGTAGTACAGTATGACTGGAATTTTCCCAAAGTTGTTTGTTTACATTGTCTGCTCACCCATTATTCATAGAGTTGAAAGCTAAAGTTCAGACTACCTGTTAGAGGTTTTAATGAGTGTTACTCTCTACATAACATGGGTTCTAAATTTGTAATATATGCATATGGTAGAAATACTTTATGTTCTTAATGAGTATGACCAGAATAAATCCATAGCTTTACCACCAATTGTATTTTTCTTGAACTTTTGAAGTAAGTGGATACATTTCAAAGTATTTTTAGGAGCCTTCTTATTAGGATTTTTTTTTTTTTTTTTTTTAGTTTCTTGATTTCCATTCTTTAATTGGAGATGTGAGCTGCTGCAATTCCACATCATGAACAGTTTCCATATTAGAACATTTAGCAAGTCTTCCATATTCTTGAGGTTTAGAAATAGCCGTGGCTCTTTGTGTTCAGATAAGGGAATTTTGCGAGAACGTGGATAGTGGTATCCTGTCTCTTTGGCATGATTCGATGACTTCAGGGATAGGCCTCATTTCGTAATTATGTGTTAGTATATTTAGGGATTCTAAGATCTATTTAAGAGCATGAAAAACAATTTGTTTTCATTTTCCTTCAGAGTCGTTTTATCTTTCTAATGTATGGTGGCTAAACATGAAAACTATACATTTGCAAAATAAATTTAACATAAATTCATGTTTCATTAAAGCCCATATCATAAATTCAGTTCTAATTGTTTAGCTGAAACACTCTTTTAATTTGCAGTAATCATGGGAACATTTGTTACAGTTGTATTCAAATTTTAAAATCTGAAATTATTTTTATTTACTGATGTGGAAATAATATAGCACATGCTAGGATACAAACTCAGCTCAGATACGGATAAATTTGGAACTACTGTATTTGATAGGAAGCTGAATGCCCACGTACTTTCTCAATCATTATTCTTTTATTGGTTATAGTAATTTCATTTTACATTTTCAGTAATTAGCCATGGTTTGTGCAAAGGCTTCATCATGCATGAGTCAGTAAATGTTAGTCACTTAAATTAGAGGCTTAAGCAATGAAAATTCTTTCAGATTTTCCACGAAAGTGACAGGTTTCACCCCTGGGTGTACTGCTGGACATGTTCTTAAGCCTCTATAGGCTCAGGAGCATGGTTTGTAAACTAGGAAGTGTATGAGTAGTTCTGAAATACTTAAGGAGGTAATTATCCAGTTAGTTTTCAAGAAAATTCATTTCACATTATGGGATGTTTAGCTCTTAAGTTTTTCCATAATGTTAGAATTAAGAGAAAATTAATTAGCTTTCCTGAAAACATTTGAGAATCAAATTTTCTGGTAAAGGGTGTTAGACAAGTGCATAGTCCCATTATTAAGATGCCTTCATGCAGATATATATCTTTCAGGGTTTAAGCCTTTTCAGATATCAGTATCAAAGGAAAAAAACCCAATTTGATTCCTTATGGCCAGTCTGAATACAAGAATGTGCTGGCTCGCGAAGTTCTGTCTCACATAATATGAATTTGAAATGTGATGACATTTTTGGCATAAATCAAGGCCAGAGTTTTTGAGATGCATAGAAAATTTGCCTGGAATGGTAAATTGGAAAGACCATCAGAAGGAACTTTTAAAAATGACAGCCCATGTTTGGGCAGTTGATTCTGCATAACAGTAGTATACTGCAGGGAAAAGTGAAATGAGCTTTCAGCCTGATTCTAATTGTCCCTGATCCGAATCTGCTTGATTTACCAATTGGAGTCAGCATGGAGGCACAGCATGCACTGCTCGCTCCGCCAGCCAACACGTGTGCTTTACCTGAATGATTGCCCATGGCAGAAGTGCACAGCCTGCTGCTGATGGCTGGGCAGTGATGGACGTGCTACCTGATCAAATAATACGTTTTACACTCATGAGGACTCCGCAGTATTACAGTCAGTGTCACCGGTTGCCAGACAAAACGAGCATCAACGTACAACACTCTAGTAATCACTGCTGCATGGCATGCTTGGTTTCTATTCATTTTGACTAATGTATGTTGCTGCCTCAGCCTAACTAGAAAATATCTTTTAGTTTATGGTATTCAGTAACAGCTGTTACCTCTACAATTTACTAGTCTTGAGTTAGGTTGAAAAAGCTGATCTTCTGATATGTGAGTTTGATTTTAATTATATTTTACAGTTCCAAGTGCTGTGGAAGTCATGGTAGCCTGTCTGAAGATTAAATTATGCCATTCTGTTTCATGCCAACTACATAATAGTTTCTATTCAGTTGGAGTTGAAGTTGCCCCACTAATAGCAAGAAGCTCATTTTCAAAGTAACATGTAATGAAGTTAAAATAAGTTGGATCTGAGAGATTAGTTCAAATGTTTTCATCAAGTAACTTAACAATAAGTCATTAGAGGGTGTTTGAGAAGAAAACAAATGTGGAAGGTAAAATCAGACAAACTGAATTTCTGAAGCAGTAGCTTTTGAGAAACTCTTTTGATCCTACCTACCTGAAACAGTTTGGTAAGGAATGACATGAATGCTCATTGTTTAAAGAACATACCTTTACCTTCATAACTTAAAAACGCAGTGCAAAAGAAACATCAGCGAAGGAATGCGTTTACTGAAAAAGAGGAAGAATGCTTTGTAAATAATGGGATTTGACATTTTTATTTTTCAAGATAAAGCACATGCACAATTTCACTGAGTTCAAGGTTGTCTTGTGTAGCATGCATGGGAGAGTACATGTTTCTGAAATTAAACCAGCATGCCTAGTAATGTGACCATGTTTCTGCCGTTTGTCCAGTGAGCTGCATTAAAACAAATTTCTCTGCTGACCAGCAAAAGAAAAAAGAAGAAAAAGGAATTGATTAATCAAGATTCTAACTGAATAGAATGTTCTTCTGCTTGGCAGAATATTGTGCAGTAGGGAAATTAAATGTGGGCAGTGGAGATGCTGTAAAGATCTTTGGCCTCATGCTGACCATAACTGTTAGTACAAAGCACTACTGATCACATGGGATCTGAAAGCTGCATCTGTGCGGCACTGAACCTGTTCTAGTAAGTCCTGGCTTTCCGTGAGCGAGCTTGCAGTTACTGTGCTTCCTGCTGCTTTCATTTGACAACAGGCATGCATGTTACTGCTGTAGATATCTCTGCATGATGATTTAGATATGGACTTTATCTTTTTTCCCAGACCTCTGGAGTCAGTTTGAAAATGAGAAGAAAAACTAGTTATCTAGTGTATTTTAAGCATTAAATCTTTAGTATTCAGCACATTTAGAACTCTGGGATTTTGTTTAAAAATTAAATGTAGTCCCAGTAGGTACTGTGGAACTCCATGATATCTGAAGCTGCCATTTGTCACTTAATAAAGGTACTGTTGAGACATTACTGTAGAGAAGAACGTTAAAGACATTTTTTAGTATGAATGTATTTAAATAATGTTGAAGAAAGGTTTTATCTATTAAGCCATTGTTGTGCACAATGATGAAAGTAATGAATCTATTAATGGAATTTAAAAAAGCTATTCTTATTCTTTAAGGTGATGCAAAGCATAATTACAGCTAGTGAGGTAAAGGATGAATAGAACTGGTGGCTTGGACAATTAATGAATACATTTCTTTCTTCTTTATATCTAAAAATTAACACTAATACCGTTTGGTTTTGGTTTAGGTATTTTTTTTCCCCCCCTGGTGTTAAGAATAAATAAAAATAATTTCATCTATTTATTCCACTTGTTCTAAAATTAAAATCTTTGCAATTAGTATGTTAACAATATAGCGTGATTTCTTTTGACATTCTACTTTTGTTTTCTTTTTTTTAAATCACAGCTTTTGGTAAAGTTATAAAAATTTGTTGAATGTGCATGAATAAATGCATTTTACAGGAGGGGATTTTAGTTTGGGTTATTAATTTTCTTCTACAAAAGGATATAATTCATTATTTTCCTCTTACAGAAATTTGTGGTTCGGAAAATTAAAATTTCAGCCTACTTAAATTAGCCAGCATGATTGTAAGTGTTAAGCAGCACTACTTGTGATGGCCATTCACTGACCTCTATTCAAATTCGTGGTAACTAACACATGAGAACTTCTTCTACACAGCCAGTCTTTGCTCCTTTTTCCCAAAGCTGTGGGAAGAAGTTATACAAAATGCTTCTGTTGCTCCTGGACATAAGGTGGTCAGTGCCATCTACTGCTTCATCTACACAACATAAGTTGTTTGTTTTCTTTTTTTTTTTCTAATCATCTAATGAGTCACTGTACATAGTGAGAAATGGATCAAGGAAGTCTTTTGCCTTATTTATAGTTAGCTTCTGAAAAGAGATATGCTTACTGTGTAGTCGTTTGGTGTAGGAAATTCATTTTAACCAAGATTCAGAGTATCTGCTTTGTTAAGCAGCAACTGACCGATACCTCTTTAGCCACATTACACAGCTGTTGTCATTCCCTGGCTAAGGTTTTAGGATTTCCAAGGGCTTATTGTATACTACTTAGCACTGTGCTGAGCTGTGCATTGTGCACTAATGTGCCATTCTTTATTTTGGGACATGTTGAGTTTTGCACAATGTGTATCAGGATGAAAAGGAAATTTTATAGCAGGACCCTATTAAAGGCAGCACTGGTTTATAAGATTGTCCCAAGAAACACAAAAGTATACTTCTGAAGCTGCTGACTTCAGTTTACTGAACAGAGAATAGAAACTGCTCACATAAATAATTTGTAAGGGGAGATATATATGGGAACAGAGAGAGGAATACCATGAATAGCCTTTCCTGCATGTATCTGCTTCTCCTTTTTTTTTTTTTTTTTTTTTTAATTTGATTACAAGCTTTTATTGAAACTTTCTCTCTTTCTACTCTTTGTAAGTGTGAAGACACTGATGTGCTATGTGACTGAATGCTCCATTTAAAAAGAAGCACAGGTAGTTAGTTAATCTGCCATTACATCAAGGGTGCCGGTGTTCTGAAAAATTAATACTAAATCAGAGCTAAAGCCCTCGGTACAATGCCACTGGCAAGGAATCTTCATGTTGCTTACTCCCATTCTGCAACTTCACAGAGTCCGAGTTGATGACACGTGCTTACTCACTGACACTCTCACTATAGAGTGTTTGCAATCTGGTAGGCTGACTTTGAGGAGAGCAAGAAGAGTAGGAGGAATGACAAAAAATATAATTGATTATTTTGCTCAAAGCTAAGTTTAGTACTAAGCATGCGTATTCAAAATGACAGCAGGGAAAAATATCTAATTGTAATTCCAGCTGTAAGATACCTGACTAGTACAGTCCAGTGCTTAGGGCTTGTAGCTCTCATTGGCGTGAAGTGTCTCATTGTGGTAGCTGGTGTTAGTTAATTTGGATTTCAGATTTTGACCTTAGCTGATATTGATCTTATGTGCATTGTTTCTCTTCTTCAAAGCAGTGTTTAATGGATACTTTTGGATTAATTAATTCCCTTTCTAAATAATAAAAGTTGGTAGGTCTACTTCCTATTATATAGGGTGTCATATGCTTTCTCCATCTGATATTATTAGTTCAAGTTCATCTAGCTTTTAAGTGAGGTATTGACTACCTGTGCTTAAAATCTGATCCTTTGCTGATGTCCATTCAGTTTTATTTTACTGAAAGCATCATCGATATCCATAATTTTATATTTTTATGCAACTTTTACAGTAGCTTCAGTTTGGCAGCTTTTAGTTCTCTGTATTCTTTTACCATTTTCATATTCATATTTTTAACATGTTCGTAATCACAGAACATCCTTACGATGCTGTTCACTGGACTACAGCTTGGTGCTATGCTTTCAATGCTTCACTCTGTGACCTTATGCCAACCCTTTAATATCCCATACCTCTGATCCCCATCTGTAAAAAGTAATTAGTTATTTTTATTTTTATTCTTATTTTTAGTATATAAGACCCTGTACTTAGTGACCGCTTCCTTACAAGTGGCTTCAGTGAATCCAAATGAATGAGGCTGTCTACAGTGTTAGGCTTAGATTTTACATTGATGGTACTCTTTTTTTTTGTGCATTTTGGGTCTCTTCTGGTGAGCACTTTAGAATCTTATCTGTGTCATTTTAAACTCTTGATTTAATTTCACTGTGTGTCTTCCTCGTAGCTGGAGGTATTGTGGGTATGTAGTTAGATAACTTCTGGTATCTGATCTGTGTTGCTTCAATCCAGCAGCTGGTCTCAGTTCTAAAGTTTAATTTAATTTATATCAGTTGTAAAAAGTTATATTTTTGCACTAGAATTTATGCAGTGAAAGTTTGATAAAAACCACTGGCCCACCATTGAATCAATCCTGTCAGTTCTGCATAAACACATACTTCTCCAGCTACTTCTCCCTGGGCTATTAATAGGTGTTTATTACCTTCAGTTTTAGAAAGTGGTGTGATCTGTTGATGTGCATTTGTTTGATAACTTCGTCTCTCTTTCTATGATTCCCTACTCTTTTTTTCTTTTTTTTTTCTAATTAATCCTGACTTAATTTACCTTTACCTTCTAGAAGAAAAATACTGCTTAAGAGTGAGAGATTGGTTTTAGTAACATTGCTTTACATTAAGACGTTTTTAAAATGTGAATGATGGTCTTCTTCTTGAGACATGGGAAAGATCTGATGCATGTTATCATGCTGGTCAGATTTTCTCTCTCAATTTAACCAGGTCAGAAAATGCATGTAATGCTAACCCACATTACACTTTTCAGGCAAAGAATATTTTTTACCCTGTTCTCCTGTTTCATATTAATACCTCTGAGGCTCAAACATTGCTTTAGAAAATGGGCAGCTGGCTTTGGATACGTATAATATTTCAAACAGTAGTGCTGTACTTAGTGCTGATGAATTGTAGGCTAGATTTTTTTCCTCTGTCAATGCGAGTGGGAGGTGATAGTGGTTAATACTGACAGATGAGATCAGGAATGTGAGCAAAATTGCATTCTATGAAACCACTTCAGAGCCTCCTGGAAAGTGCTGAACTCCCAGCTTTACTGGGAGACTCCATAGGATCAGCATATTTCAGGACAGCAATCTGCAAGATTCCCTCATTTTATGAGGAAAATGGATTCTAAGGAAGTTGGAAAATCTGGGGTTTTTTTTGTCTTGGATAGTATTAGACAGAGAAAAATATGCTTCCTGTTCCATTAGTATAAACACTGTGGTCTAGTGCTTTTGCAGTGCTGATTTTAAACAGCAAATGCCAACAAAGGCTGGATTCATTTCTTGTTAATTTTGAAAAGTTCTTTTATTATTGCTGTCCTAGATAATTTTTCTTTTGCCAGGAGCAGTTCTTAAGAAATAACATTTTAGAATACAGATAGATAAAGCTAAATTATTTGAACTACCATTACAAACTGTTTTGATGAGCGTGGAATCTCGTCTGTTTAGTTTGTTTACAAAGCTCCATCTAAAATGTTTTGTATGATATATAGCATAGGTGTACCTGATGCCAACTGATGGCAGTTGTGGTCAGATTTGAAGAGCTGGAAAGCTAAGCTTCCCATTTTAATGTAAATTTCTGAAATCTTTTTATCTGCTGGTATAATAAAAGCCTGCTACACCTGAGAAGGAAAACTGCTGGTTTTCACCTGTGATTTTTGTTTGCATCTCTCAGATGCATTAGTATTCATAATCGGCATCAAGCCTAAAGCAGTTGAAGATTTTACAAACAATCAAACTTATTATTTTACTGAAAAAAACACACCAAAGTTTAAAGTTAGCATTGTAAAATAAGATGTATAATTGCTGTCAATGTTGCCCACTTCATAATTTCAAAAGAACACGTTTTTGGAAATGGAACAGAATTTCTCAGGATTCCTGAAAATTGAAATTTTGTGTTTTCCAAAAGGTTGTGAAGGACAAATTTCCAGTCTTTTGGTCAGGTAAACATATAAAATCAGTAATATGAACCAAAAATTGTAGAAAAATGGAGATTTTTTTCACGCTTTTATAAAGCTAAGATGCTATCTGGGAAAACCTGTATGTGCTTACATTTATAGGCTGTACTTGGATCCTTTGAATGGAACTAGTTGCAGTGCACTCTTGTTGAATGTATAGAAACCTGTTTTGTGGGTCAGGGTTGAAGGTCTACTGTCACAGAGTCAGCTGAAGGATAAACATCACTGCAGCATCTTCGGAGCATGACACCATGCAATGAATAAACCTGACTGAAAGAGGAATATAGATTCCTAAGATAGGAAAGTATACAAAAGAATGTGTAGGAAGTCTTTAGTAGCTACTATGTAGTTGAGTTTGACACTTGAAAAGGTGTGGGTTTCCTAGCACAACTCTGTCCTGAAGGCATACTATGATACCAAGAGTTGGTGGACTTATCCCTGAACAATTACTCTTTAAAATAGAGGAACAGAGGTCTTTGGTAACATCTTTGGAACCGGAACATACTTATATGCGCTACAGAAACGAAAAGATATCATTAATAATAATTTAATCCATATTTTTTTTGCGTTGATGGTGGTGATAAACCAGGATTTTATGCTTTTTAAGAAAAATTGGATAAAATGTATCTTCTTGTTTCTCTCTGCTAGTATTCTTGTTGTATTATTTCTGTGCACATTTGCTAGACTTTTTGGTTGACTCAGGTGTCTGAAGGTGCATCTGAAACTTATATGAAAATTATCTATGGTAGCAATACAAGCAAAAGCATGTGATATTCCTTGAGTATTACTTAATATTCTTCAGGGGTTGGTACTGGTCCCAATTCTGTTTACCAGCTTCATTAATGACTTAGATTGTGGGACACAAAGAAAAAATGGTTTTACTGTGTGGGTGATCAAACACTGGCACAGGTTGCCTGGGGAGGTTTTGGAATATCCAACCTTGGAGATCTTCAAAACCTGATTGGACACAGTCCTGAGTAACCTGTTCCAGCTGATCCTGCTTTGAGCAAGAACATTGGAGTAGATTATCTCCAGAGGCCCATTCCAGCCTCCTGCATTCTCTGGTTCTGTGATTCAATGAATATGTTTGATCTGGCATCTAAGAGTAATGTCCAGATAAAATGGGGCAAAATGATGGAGCGGCTCATTTCAGGGGTCATCTCTAAGCACTTGGAAGAGAAGAGGGTTATCGGGAGTAGTCATCGTGGATTTACCAAAGGGGAAATCATGCTTGACTAATCTGACAGCCGTCTGTGATGTTGTAACTAAATGGATAGATGCAGGGAGACCAGTGGATATCGTCTACCTTGACCTTAGCAAGGCTTTTGACACAGTCTCCCATAACATTCTCATTAGCAAGCTCAGGAATTGTGGGATAGAAGAACGGACAGTGGAATGGATTAAAAACTGGATACGCAATAGACCCCAAAGAGTGGTGATCCATGGTGCAGAGTCCAGATGGAGACCTGTAACTAGGGGAGTCCCCCATGGATCAGTGCTGGGTCCAAGTTATCCATGGGACAACAATGTGCCCTTGTGGCCAAGAAAGCAAATAGTATCCTGTGGTGCATAAAGAAGAGCATGTCCAGCAGATCAAGGGATCTCTGCCCTAGTGAGACTTCACCTGGACTGTTGCGTCTAGATCTGGGTTCCCCAGTTCAAAATGGACAGGGATCTACTTGAGAGAGTCCAACAGAGGGCTACAAGGATGATTAAGGGGCTGGAACACATGCCTTATAAGGAAAGGCTGAGAGACCTGGGGCTTTTTAGTCTGAACAGAAGACTGAGAGGGGATCTAATTAATGTCTATAAATACATACAGGCTGGGTGTCAAGAAGGCAGGGACAACCTCTTTTCACTTGTGCTTTGTGACAGGCTGAGGACCAATGGATTCAAGCTCAAGCACAGGAAGTTCCACCTCAACATGAGGAAGAATTTCTTTACCATAAGAGTTGTAGAGCATTGGAATAGACTCCCCAGAGAGGTTGCGGAGACTTTCAAGACCTGTCTGAATGCATTTCTGCATGATGTGGTCTAGTTTTGTCCTGCTCTGGCAGGGGGGTTAGACCCTATGTTCTTTGGAGGTCCCTTCCAACCCCTAACATTCTGTGATTATGTGAAAAGATGTTAATTGAATCAGCAGAGAAGTAGCTTTTTCCTCTACTGAAAAGCAGACAAGGAACCATACAAGATTTTCAGAGTTACATCAGGAGGACATTTGGGAGGAGACACAAAAATTTGAACTCCATTCTTATTCCATTGATGGTACAACAACAGGAGTATTCATTTTATGGTTTAAACTAATCAATGTGTTGACTAACTTCTAACTCAACTAATCAAAACAGTGCCCACTTGAATCTCCAATTTTTACATGATGGAAAGTTGCTCTTCAAAATGAGATGGATTTTTAGTTAGAATTACTTTAATTTTTGAGTGGTACAATTTGTCACTATATAATCTCATATTTCATAACTTCGAAAGATGCCTAATTCTAATCTTTTCCACCTTAAAGGAAAAAAGCTGAAGGTCCAAGAAAACATGTGCTAAGAAGTCACTGACATGACGGATTTCAATATCTCTAAGTAATTAGTTAAGTTATGCTTGTCTCTTTCATTAAAAGCACCATTAGACAGCCAGATGCAAAAGGTGACTGTGGTAAATGGTTTTTCAGGTAATTCTTGATAATGTTAAATGTGGTTGTCATTTCAATTGATCACTATGCATCTTTTCTTAAATATCCATCCATCTACTTGAGCTGCCTGCTCAATAAATTGTATGTGGAAATCATTAGGATAATTTAAAGAAAAGAATTCCCCTGGTTTAACCAGCTTCAGAATGTTTTCTTTGTTTCTGTGGGGTTTTTTTTATTCTCTCCTGAGATTGCTGAAAAAATCTATGCTACAGACATTTCTCTCTCCTTTGTTCCTTAGCACATTTCTTCCCATTTCAGGTTTCTTTGGGAAATAAAGTATACAATCAATGTGCTGAGTAGAAAATTGTAAATCTGTGCGAAGGGCCATACATTGCCTGCGGTTTCTGCTCATGCTTCCCTTTCGTTTTAGCGAGAGAAGTGCAGCGGAAGGTTGATGGGGGCACTGATTACTATCATAGCACAAGGCTGAACTACAGAACACCTTCCTTTCTGTAAATGTACACACTTTTCGAAGTGAAAGACCATGGTATTTGAGTTATTCATCAGATCCTTTTGTTGCTGTTAATTTTACCCTGTACTGAAGCTAAAGCAGGATATGGACTAAACTAAGGACATTTTAATCTTGACTTTTTGAAAAAAGGTTAGTTGATCACTTGCCTTTTTCAGTGTTGCTATTATATGAGAGAGGTGATGTGCTAATAAATACTATAGAATGTAACATTATGGCTGTTATTGAGTACTCAAGTAGCACTATCAGGGATGGAGTGAGAGGAGGGGAGAAGAGAGCATCGCAGAGCGACGATCCCAGTCTGAGACCAAATTCATTGTCAGGCACCCACTAAATTTAATGTGCATATTGTTTGTATAGTGATAATGACATTCCCATGATGTCCCTAATGTACCTTATAGCTTCTTGAGGTAAGAAGCTTGTAAATAGTCTTGACTAAATATCTCACAGTTTCATGCAGTGTGTCTGCACTGTAGTATGTTGTATCCTATTTATCATGTCTGCATGACAACCAAGACTTCACACTCTCTTTAACCCCTCTGAATTCATGCCTTTATAATACTGGGCTTTCTGCATTTTCTTTTGAGTAAAACTTGCTTGTGTCGTGACAGTCAGGGGCTGCAAACACATAATTTCTAGCTGCTTTAAACACTCGGGCTCAACAATTTGTTGTTGCTTATGCTGTTTTGGTTGGACTCAGAAATTGTAGGCTGCTTTTGATCCCATTCTTTGACGTTAAAGGAAAGACAGTTTTCTCTCCTGGATGCAACTGTCATGAGTGCTCAGAAATTTTCCATTGTTTTATTTCAGAACAGGCTGTCTTTCTCAGTTTTTTCATTTATTGTTGGCTTTTCTTTTGACAGCCCTTTTTTCTTTTATCTAATGGTGTTTAAGCAGGTAAATACAAGATTCTTTGAATAGCACATTTTATTGAAACAAAACAACCTAATTAGCTCATCCTCCAGTTATGTGCTCCAGTAATCCTTTAATGCAGACTCCTTACAAATGGTGTTATTACAGATAGAAAGAACTAACATAAATCAGAAATGTCAAATGCTTTTTCAAAGAGATTTTTTCCCCCTGGATTTTAAAGGAGTCAGTATTCTAAATATCTGTTGTACATCTTATTTATTTCTTTAACTTCATTAGCTAGGAACCATAGTTCAAGGGGGGACTTTAAAATTTAGAAGAAGAGGAATAACTTAAGTCTGTGTAACTGGTTTAAGTAAATTAAGCACTAAAACATTTGGCACAAATGTAAAGTCATGATCAGTTCATCTAAGTTCCCTTATATGATCTTTTATACAGAATTTTTTCTCAATACTTGGCATTAGTTCTGCTCATATGCCTTTGAAGCATCAGTTATCAATTATGTTCTTGGAGTAGAGAAAGCTAAGTACAGTGAGAATTAAATGGGGAATATACTTATTTTGCTCTAAAAATATCCTAAATTAACATCTATAAAAGAGAATACATTAATAAAGGTGAGTAATAGTAACTTCTGTGATTATTTGATTCCCCTTGAGTGTACTAGAACTTTTTCAGTGCTTTTAGTACTGCTCAGACACTGAATGGGTGTGTGCATAGAGCTGCAAGCTAGTTGAAGAAAAGAGACGAGACAATAAGCTGAGGTTTTTTGGGGAAAAAGGAGTTGGTCAGAACAAAACTCTAGAGTGGACATAGAAGGAAAACTGAAGCTGCCTAGAGAAGATTTAGAGAGCTAGGCTATTTAAGTGAAGAAGAATTGGTGAAGAGGAGGCAGTTTGAGACTAAAGCTACTGATAAGCTAGCTGCAACTAAAGTTAAAGATAAGGGGCATCTGTTTGACAGTTGACTGGGAAAGCAGATAGCTGAGGATGTGCAGACTGCCTGCTGAGGGAGCCTGCATGGTGGATTAGATAAATTAGGAGTAGGAAAGGGAGGGCAGAATTGCAGTGAATGCTCAGGGGAGTTGTGTCTACTTAAGTTCACTTTTTGTCTGAGCTCTGAATGGACCATGAGACTTCAGAGATTTGGTGTTCCTTTGTTGTCAGGAAACCTCCATCACAAGCAGTCTTTGCTTTTGTGACCCCCCTGCTATATTTTTGGTAGATAGACTGCCTTTGAGAATGGAAGATTGTATAGCAGATATATCCTTTTTGCCAGAATTTTATTTGTCAAGATTGAAACATTCCCTGTCACCATTGATATTTCAGTGAATTTTTTGAAACCTGGAAGGTCTTCAGGCTCGTTGTACTTCCTTCTTTCTGTCTTCCCCAAACTTCTTTTTCACAAGCCCTCTAGTCAATAAAAGAGCTGTATTCATAATGTGGATATTCCATCTAGTCACTCTATGGCTGCTTCTCGAGCCATGAAAGAGCTTACCTGACTGGCTGCATCATAGTAGTGCTCCTGATATTTGATGACTACTTGCAAAGTTGCCTTTGAGACAAAAATGTTGTTTGGGCACAAATTCCCGCAAACTTGAACAGGCTGGGAATTCCTGCTAACTTGAAACATGGTCTTGGGTTTGGTTGTTTTCATTTATTGTTCTGTTGTTACTGTGAACGATTCAGAGGAACTTTTCACAAAATGGAGCTACTGTCATTCTAAAAGGCAGTTGTTATCATGGGACTTCTGTTTTTGAAATTCATTATGTAGCGGATGGGATGGTGGATTAATATTTTATTGCCAATAATTAATATATAATTATTGCCCTAAAGATTTTTTTTCTTGCCACTATCTCCTTTGTAACACTAGGTAGTTTCTCTGGACATCCTTCTTACAAACAGTTAATAAATGCATTTCTCATTCTTCAGAGTAACAGCTTGAAATTTCTGTAGAAATATCTTGCAGAAATGCTGAGCACTTAGAACTGAAGCCAAGGGGAACGCTAGTTTGAATGGATGAAGTACCATATAACAATCACCTTCTGAAAAATCATTTGCTAGAGTTATCAAGTTGGGTGTGAAAATTAATAGGATTTTTTTCCTTAGTCTATCTGTGCCTCAGTCACCTATCTCTAAAATGAAGTGATATCATCTTTCATTTTGCTGGCCATTTTAAAGATTGATTAAGTTTTGTGAATCAGTTCTCTGTTCTGAAAAGTGACATAGAAAGTTCAAGACAAATGAACAGATTTAACAGGTTCACCATAGGTTTTAATAGTTTGCAGCACATATTGACCAGCTGAACATTAATAACTTTTCTCTTTTTTTTTTTTACATATACTTAATGGCATGGGGTTCCTGAGAGGGAGGGGAAAGGCAATCATTTAGAAACTGCACAATGTATATACACAAGGAAGGAGAATGCATGGTTGAGTCGGGTACCTTAACAATGATAGGGTTTGATTTTTATGAGTTTAACTGTACATGTTTAGAATTATGTTCTTTTAACATTCTTTTGGCTTTTAAATTTAAACCTCGATTCAAAAAGCAGCTGTACAAGATGCAAGTATTATATTCAAAATGAAAGTACTGTTTTAGACTGAGTAAATTGTTGCTTTAATGAAGGTGATGGAAAAATTTCCATCATCTGTGATCTTTTCCTCTAACTTTTATCTGTGGTAAATGAAATAATACATGAATACGTGCATGACTAGCTTGAATGTCAGCTTAGAAATAGAAAAGCTTGTTGCTTTATTCCTCCACTGAAACATTATGCTTTGGCTGTTCTCGTTTGGCACTCAGATTGCGGGATTTCTGAGTCACATCTTTTATTTGTGATGGTGGTGTCTTTTCAGAATTCCTCATGTAACACATTATTGCACTCACCAGCAATGTGCTTAAGTGACAGGTAGCTCTTCAACAGTGCTCCTGCCAAAAACACAGGATGGATGACATTAGCATTGTATCTGATCAACTGCATTTGGTGCCTGGGTGTGTTACTTTTAGTGTGATTACAGAATCACAAAATTGTTGGAGATGGAAGGGACCTCTAGAGAGCATCTAGTCCAACCCCCTACCAAAGCAGGTTTACCTAGAGCACATTACACAGGATTGCATCCAGGCAGGTTTTGAATACCTCTAGGGAAGGAGATTCCGCAACCTCCATGGGCAGCCTGTTCCAGTGCTGTCACCCTCACAGTAAAGAAGTTTTTTCTCATATTTAGATGGAAATTGCTGTGCTCCAGCTTGTTCCTGCTGCCCCTTGTCCTGTCACTGGGCACCACTGAAAAGAGTCTGGCTCCATCCTCCTTGCACCCACCCTTTAGATATTTAGAGACATCAATAAGGTCTCCTCTCAGTCTTCTCTGGGCTGAATAGTCCCAGTTGTCTCAACCTTTCCTTCTAAGAGAGATGCTCCAGTCCCCCAGTCATCTTCGCTGCCCTCTGCTGGACTCTCTCCAGTGGTTTCCTGTCTCTCTTGAGCTGGCGAGCCCAGAACTGGATACGGTATTCCAGATGTGGCCTCACCAGGGCAGAATATAGGTGGAAGATCACTGCTTGCCACACTCTTCTTAATGCACCCCAGGATACCATTGGCCTTCTTGGCCACAAGAGAATATTGCTGCCTCATGTTTAACTTATTGTCTACCAGAACTCCAAGATCCTTCTCCTCAGGGCAGATTTCCAGGAACAATTCTCTTAACTTATATCAATCCATGGGGTTGTTTCTCTCCAGGTGCAGGGCCCTACATTTAACTCACACTTCATGAGTTTCCTTATGAGGATGTTATGGGAGACAGTGTCAGAAGCCTTGCTGAAGTCAAGGTAGATGACATTGACTGTTCTTCCTTCACCTAACCAACCAGTTCTGACATCATAGAAGGCTATCAGATTGGTCAAGCATGATTTCCCCTTGATGAATCCATGTTGACCTCTCCCAATAACTTTCTTTTCTTCCACATGTTTTGAGATGAGGTCCAGAACAATTTGTTCCATCACCTTTCCAGGGATGGAGGTGAGATTAATGAGTTTGTAGTTTCCTGGGTCATCTTTCTTGCCCTTTTTAAAGACTGGAGTGATATTGGCCTTCCTCCAGTCCTCAGGCACATCTCCTGTTCTCCATGACCTGTCATAGATGATGGAGAGTGGCACAGCAGTAACACCAGCCAACTCTCTCAGCACTTGTTGGTATATCCCATTGGGGCTCATGGATTTATGGATGTTCAGTTTGACCAAGTGGTCTCTAGCCTGGTCCTCCTCTACCAAGGGAGAGTCTTCCTCTCTTCAGACCTTTTCTTTTACCTCCAGCATCAGGGATTTATGAAAGCTGGTTTTGGCAGTGAAGACCAAAGCAAAGGTGACATTCAAGAACTCTGCCTTTTCTGTGTCTTTTGCCACTGGGGTGCCCACATCATTCATCAGCTGGCCCACATTTTCCCTTACTCTTCCTTTTTCTATTGATATATTGAAAAAAACACTTTTTTCTTCTCTTTGATACCCCTTGCCAGATTCAATTCCAGGTGACCCTTAGCTTTCCTTGTTGCTTCCCTGCATTCTCTGAAAACATACCTGTATTCCTCTCCAGTGGCCAGTCTTGCTTTCTACATTCTGTAAACTTCCTTCTTCCATTTGAGTTTTTCCAGAAGACCCTTACTTAGCCATGCATGTCTCCTGCCTCCTCTACTTGATTTATTACTCATCAGAATGCACCGATCTTGAGTTTGGATGAAGTAGTGTTTGAACACTGACCAGCTCTCATGGACATGATGCCTCTGGGTGGATCAGAACAGTAGTAAAAATTCTCTTAGTGGACTCTCATCAGATTGCTGAGATTTTCCCTCAGTGGAAAATTTCTATGTGTTTTAAATTTTATCTGGCATATTAGGCTCAGAAACTACTTGTCTTCAACTTGATTTATTTTTTTTTTCCAGAAATATCTCCCCTTTTTTATAATGAAGAATGAAAACAATATAATTGATTGGGATTCAGAGGGGATGCAAATAAATACTGAAATGTGCACTTGCATGTGGATTCTTCTCTAGGTGATTTACACGGGACGTGTAGGGTTTCTTGTGTGCCTCACAGGTTATCTTATTTCTTAGGTGTACATTAGAGGTGCATCTAAAGCATCCCAAAACAAGCTAATTGTTCAATCAAAGTCTGCATCTCTCTAGACAAGTAATAATGCTTCTAATAATGAACACTGAAGGTTGTTGTACATTCCATCTTACACATTCTAAAACTCTTCCCTTTTTGCACATGCTTTCTTTGAGGGGAAGACTGTCTCAAGTTCATAATACTAACCACACAATGTATTTACTTGTTTTGTCTTCAGTTTCTTTTTCTCCTTTTTGTGTAATTTCTTTCAAATTCTACATCTCACTTTGTTCATTGATGCCTGACATCATCTTAAATTGAGTTGCTCTTTTCTTGCCTTTTTTGTAAGTGTCAAAAATACACAGTTCTTCTCTATTTTCTACCCTCTGTCTTAAAATACTGCCACTTACCAGACTTTATTTCCAAATAGGATTATTTTATCATTTTAATATTAGTCTTATTGTTACTATCTAATATTGGGGAGAGTCTGTTGTCTTGCTAAATAATTTTACTAAAAAATCATGTAAAAAAATGGTATCATACAGGTTATAGAAACTGATGATGAAAGCAAATAAAACTTATAAGAAAACATTGTTTGCTGGTGTGGAACAGTATTTAGTTGTTTCCTGCTCAGATTTCCATCTGCACAAGATATTTGTTGACTTGCATCTCTTCAGCTTTATCTACCAGTCAAGCTGTGTTATCACCGTTGGTGGAATGGTGAGCTTCTAAGATAATAACTTTCACTGGGGAAATTGAAATAGGTTAGAAACATGTATTTTCTGTTACTTGATTGCTTAATGGTGTTTTGAATTTTGAAGCAGAAAGTGAGATGGTCTAGTTTACCTGCTGTACCTCTATTCTGGGCATGTAGTAATTTCATCTTGTGTTTTGTTCTGATGTTCATAGTTCAACAACATGAACTGATTGCCAACAAACTTATTATTAGTTTTATATAAAGAGGAACAATATAGCTGCTTTTTTTTTGCAAGAGTAAATTATAGACTGATCCATAGATATCATTGCTGCCGTTTTGAAAGTACTACATAATCAGATTCTTCATAGAACGCTTCTGAAAATTCACAAAGTTGATAACTGCAGTTCACTAAGTAATTGCATGGGGAGTGCAATCCACTGATCACGACAATTGGTAGTCTTAGGCTGGTTTTAATGTAGAAAATTCTACTTTAATCAATGGTATTGTAATTTTACATTGAGACTAATATGACCAGGACTTGGCATTTTCTGTAAGCAAAGTATTGACTCACAAATTCATCCTTTTCTTTGTTTTAGAGGTAATAGTCTTGTAGTGATATTCAATACTGATTGTGGGACTTCAGAGGTGTCCCCTGGCACAGTAAGAGGAGAAGGTTGTGTCTGCTCAGTCCCCCACCTTTCTTCTCAGGTGAATTTGTCCCTTATAGTGCTGTTATTTAGCTCCTATTTTTGTTGTTTTCTAGTGATTGAAATTTGTGCATTACCTTAAAATATTAGACATGGGCCTATTGGAGCAGGTCCAGAGGAGAGCCACAAAAATTATTAGAGGTCTGGAAAAACTGTCCTATGAGGACAGGCTGAGAGAGTCAGGGTTGTTCAGCCTGGAGGACAGAAGACTCCAGGGAGACCTTATTGCAGGCTTTCAATACTTAAAGGGGGCTTTAAGTATTGACAGAGGGCTTATAAGAAAGATGGAGACAGGATTTTTAGTAGAGCCTATAGTGATAGTACAAGGGTTAATCTTTTTGAACTGAAAGAAGGTAGATTCAGACTAGATAGAATGAAGAATTTTTTTACAATGGGGGTGGTGAAACAGTGGAACATGTTGCCCAGAGAGGTGGTAGAATCCCCATCCCTGGAAACACTCAAGGTCAGATTGGATGTGGCTCTTAGCAACCTGATCTGGTTGAAAATGTCCCTGCTTGTTCCAGGGGGGCTTTACTAGATGACCTTTAAAGATCCTTTCCAACCCAAAGCATTCTGTGATTCTATTTTATGATTCTATTAATACTCTCTGGGAAGTGTTTCAGTCAGTTGTGTACTCAGGGTTAGCCCTAGATTGTTCCATAGGAGCATGTTACCAGTATTCTTCTAGGCATCCAGAACAATAATGGTATTCTTGCTGTCTTTGGAGGTAGTGGTGGTTTTAACCGTGTGTTACATAAGCCAAATGTAAGATCATTTGCTAATTTTGACTGAGGAAATACAGAGTGCCAAGTACTTCTTCCCAGAGGGTCAGTCACTCATGGTCGCAGCCTGCCCTTACAGGATGAACCCAATGAAGTAGAGAGTAAGTGACATCTCTCTACTTCCTCTGAGCTGTCAAGGGAAGGAAGAAGAGGAATCAGCCAGAGCTGAGCTTTATACATCCTTGATTGTGTGATGGAAGCTGTTGCACTCATCTTAAGATTACCAACCAGGTCCTTGTCACTATTCAGAAATAATGTGTGTGCAGCAAAGAGCAGTTCAGCCATCTTTCTAGTATTTCCCGCTTGGAGCAGTAACTCCAGTTTTCTCCCAGTACATTGGAGGCAAATAGCTGGCCAGTTAACTAGTTTCCAATACCTGTCAAGCAGCTGCTCATGTCAGATAGCTGCTGCACATGTGCAGTATTGATTGACTACCCATGAGCTTGCACTGTGTCTGATGAATGCTACAGAGTACCAGAGATTCATTGCTTTGGTCATTGGGGCAGGAAATATTTGGAGGATGTGATATATCAAAACCTCTTTGCAGACGGTTTGGACACAAAAAGCTGAGATTATCTGTCAGAATGTATGTCTGAATCTCTGTTATTTAGAGGACTAAAAGATGAAAACTGTGAACTAAGCAAACAACTCTAGGAAATCAAGCACCTAGACAGCATAATCCGCCTGCCTTAATTTGGTGTTGTTCGTCCTCAGAAATATCAGAATTACCTGCAAACAGTAGTCTATCCCTGTAGTAGCGCTAATTAATCTTAGTGTGAATTGAACAAAAGGTCCTGAAGATCGTGTGAAACCCCTGCAATACAGAGGGATGACAAAAGTCTGCAAGTCTTGGCCCTGGGTCATACTTTCCTAGCCCACATATGGGCAACAGCATGAAATACGAGGTGATTTACCTGTTCCCATTATGTTTAAGCCTAAAAATACTATAGCAGCATGGAGAAGCTATTCAGAAGTCTTAAGCATTGAAATTTTTTCTTTTCACTTTTCAGGATGCTGACAGTCCCCCTGCTGATAGTTTGATAGACTGGATGTTTTCTGTAACTTTCTTTAACAGGTTATTCTACCTCTCTCCAGGCCCATTCTTTCCTCCCTTGATTTTTTGTCAGATTTACATCTGTTTCTTTAGCAAGCTACTATAAAAATGTCTTCAGGTCCATTTACAATGTATGCTTAATATCAGCTTCAGAACACTGAGGAGAATCCAAAATGCCTGAACTATTTTGAATAAACATCTCTGGATTTTCAAATTCACCAGAATCCTTTTATATTTCCTCTTTGGAGGATCCCTGTCTTTGGATTGTTCGTGCTGTGCTTTGCCTAGGGATGTGTTTGCATACTAAGGACTTTGATTTGAATAGATGAATAGCCCAATGTGTTTGTGTCTTCCCTCCATTTTCATGATTATAGCAGAAAAAAAAAAGTGCAAAGACAGTTTTAGCTGAGTAATTTGTCGTATTTTAGCGTTGGGATTTAGTTCTACTGCATAGTATAGGACAATGCAACTCTGGATGGCAGAAAAGGTGAACTGAGAATGATGGGGAAAAAAAAAGCACCTTAAAGATGATCTCTTTTGCAATAGTGCAACAGTCAATAACTACAATTTAGTTACAGCTTGAGTGACAGCAAACCAACCTTAGGTGTGCTCTAAAAAGGAACTGTAAAAAAATGCTACATATTAGTCACTCCAACTGTCAAGTTTTTATGATAGACTCAAAGAAGTGTGTTCCCAAACTGACGCAATTTTTTTTTCTTTTTCTGTCAACATTGTGATACTCACAATTACAGTAAGAACAATAGCTGTATGAAACATCTATTGATCTAAGACAGCACTTTTTTGTACTGAATGTAAGACTCTCTGTAAAGTAGTAAGATTATTTCACACCCTAATATTGAATTTCCATGGGAAATAAATTCTCTTCTCATCATGACTTCTTCAAAAGAGGTTGAGTTTTGCTGCATTTGTGTTGCCCTTCCAGAAATGCGTGATGACTAAGGATGTGCTATAAACCTAGGTAAAAAGAAATCCATTTTGGCCATCTATTCTCTGAATAACTTTGAGTTGAATATGGCAAGAATTTGAGGAAACGGTCAGAAATTTGAGCTTTGATTTCCAAGTATAAATAAGTAGATAAGAAAGGAGAGTGACAGGTTTTCTTAAATATATCTCATAATTTCTCCTAAGTGTCTCTTCTTGGCATTGTTTCCTCTCTGTCTGAGCTGTAGGCACTTGTCTTTCGTTGCTCCAAATGGAGTCCTGCGTAACAAATTCACCTTTTACACACAAAGTTAAGTCTGAAACTCATTTGGAAGGTTAGTTGGTTGTGAAGTGATGATTTAATGGAGGAAATACAGGATGATAAATCTATCGGAGTCTTCCTGTTCTCTACAGATCTATATAGATTTGAATAGAATTTCACTTTCTGAAGGTTCAGTGTTTGGGGTTCTTCTCAGCCCTGGAATAACAGCTAAACAATCTCATTTCCTTTGTTCAGGAAATGTGGTATTACGTTGTAGTTCAATGTAATTTCTCAATTGCAGCTGTAGCACAAAGTTCATATGAATATCTGCTTATTTCATGCTGAAGCATTTAATAGTGGAAAGGCATTTAGGCTACTGTTTTCACAAACAGCAGCTGGACTGTCAAGTTATAAAACAAAGTTTTCAGTTCTTTTTTATGAAGAGAAGATATAGCTGCTTTTCTCAATCAGGAGAGTGGTTTTGGAACAGTTAACTATACAATAAAAATACAGTAAAAGCTCTGCAGATTTTTTGTGTTTTCAGACATACTTTCAAGAACATAAACCAAGAATGTAAATTTGTTCCATCATGCTATATAACCGACTTCTATAGTGAAGTAAACTGAACTCTGGGACCCATTCTGCCTCAGAATCAGTGCCAAATAATTGTTCTAACTGGCAAAGTTCTGAGTGCTTTTTGTGAATTGTAATTGTATTCTCTCTACTTTTAGGAGAGTTATTAGAGACACACACAGATCCACTGAGGTCTTCACAAATTCTCTATGACAAATGTTTACAGTTCTGCATTGCTGTACTGTGTGATGATTTATAACCTCATTCTATTTCTCCCTGATCTTTGCTTTATTTAACTTTGATTATGTTTATATTAGCAAGTAGCACTACTAATGCAGTAGATTTGTAGAGCAAATCAGTAGGCTCTCAGGACACAGTACTTGCATATTTTCTGGAAGTTGTACTTTGGGTTAGCCCTGGCCTGATCCCACAGACCTGTCCCAATTCCAGAATGGGATACATTAGGTGTATTCAGAGAGCGCACTTTCCAGTGCTGGTTCATTCAGAAAGGATCATGCTCACTGAAAGGCTTCACAGTGTAAGCCACATCATGGGAAGGGAGGAAGGTAAAATGAGACTGGCTTCCAAAAGCACACTGCTGATCAAAAGTCAGATTATAATTCAGATGAACTCTGATGATTTTATTCTACTCCAAAAGCTCAAAGTTAGAGAAATAAGTTGACACACACAGTTTGCAGCACACCACTAAGAGCTGACAGAAACTTAGTGCATTTCTGTTGCTTGATTTGATTCTTCAATTTAAAGTGTGAGGGAGAAGTTGTACTTTTTGTCTGCAAGATCTTCAGTGTGCAAATTCAGTGAAAAAAAAT